>JAZGTK010019050.1:0-11564 GCA_036877625.1 Ambastaia sidthimunki | reverse complement strand
TCTCTCTCTCTCTCTCTCTCTCTCTCTCTCTCTCTCTCTCTCTCTCTCTCTCTCTCTCTCTCTCTCTCTCTCTCTCCCTCTCTCTCTCTCTCTCTCTCTCTCTGTGGGCAGATAGGAGAAACACTGCCATATAAGGTGGTGTGATAGTGGCCTTGTCCATTTTTTACTTCAAGAACAGCAGCCGTTTCTTGCGCCCCTCAGTCAAAATAACCAGGAAACCTTTTCCCAGTATTCTGCCCTCTGTGACACTTTCTCTTCAGCTCACTGGAAAACTGTGTTTGCATCTGTTCTGATCTCTGTTTATTTTCAGAATGATCAGGTTCTGTTGAATATTTTTAGTAAGTTTTGTCTTGGCTGTCTATGCTGTGATGTCAGGGCAATATATAACAACTGTCCTATAAAAATTCAATACATTACATATATACGTACAATTCTATATGTATAGAATAATCTGTAGTATAAATGTTATACTATAAACGTTTGGAACGTTCCTAGAACTTTTTGTTTATAATCAAAACATTAAAGGAACGTTTTTACAACATAAAATTGTTAGCTGGAATAGAGGTTAAAAGTCAGGTTCACACAGCATCCTAGTGGAATTTGGTTCAGTTATGTAAGATGTTTCAGTTAAAGTGTTAAAATGCTGTTTCCTGTTTATTGTGGAGAGAAAGACAGTCACAGGTTGTGGCTCGGCAGTGTTTTCAAAACATCAACACTGTTTGTTTGAACGGCCTTTCATAGCAACATGAAGCTTGACAATGGCAAACGTTTGTATTGATGCCTCAGTGCTTTTCAGCCGCCATAAGTGTAAACAGGGCTGTTCATTTTGTTTGTTGAATTGTATTGTGTTCAGTTGTGTTGAATTGAAAGTTAATTTGGAAAGATTTAAAGCTGAAGATCTTTGTGTTTGCATGTCCAGTGTTGATGTTTGGACAAGTGGGCTACAAGTGAGATTGTGTTTGAAGCTCACACGTCTACTTCTGGTTTGTAACATCGCACCATGTTTTAAATGTTTACTTGTGTGTATTTTTGTATGCTCATGTGGATGTTCTGTTTCACGTCTCCGGTGGGTGTTTAGCAGGGGCAGGAAATGATGTCATCACTGAGCTACATGATGAAACTACAGCCTTTGGTTAGAAGTGTCATTTCCTTTGCGTGTGTGTGTGCGGATGCAAGAACACACAGATTGTGAACAGAAGTAAAAACATACGTGTGTTTTTTCCCATCATCCCTTGCAGGGTTTCTGTCTTGTGCTGGCTTTGCAACCTTCAAAATTATTTCAATATTATATGCAGTGTTTGTTAAATCAGATATATTTAGAAAGTTATTTTAAAAAATCCTTATCCATTAGTCACAAATGACTGGAAAAGTCATGGAAAGTCCTTGGTCACAAGGGGTGGAAACCCTGAGAATCAAAAAAAGTTTAAGGTCTGGAAGGAGAAGGTGTTTCTGTAGCCCAGCTGGTAGAATATGAAAGTCATTAAATGCCACAGCCACGGGTTCGAATCCCAAGGAATGCACAAATGTAAATAACATTAGAAAAATAATAAAGAAAGAGAGAAGGGAAAGAGGTATTGCTGTTGGATATTTGGGATGCTTTCCTGGTAAAAATTTCCTCCAAGACCGAGTCTGGTATGTTGGTTACAACAGAGATGGACTCGCTTCAAACCACTTACAAGTGTAGCGGTCCAGTAACCACCAGCCCGCACGTCACTCTGTATGTGCAGGAAGAAATCCACAGGCCTGGTGGTCTGGTTGATGCCTGCTTAATTGTTTTAAATGCATTTCCCTTCATTATACGCAGTCTTCCCTCGGGACAAGACATCATCCAGATGCCCAAAAAAGGTAAAATGGGTTTGGAGAACCAAAGCTCTAATAAAAATGATGAATGACTGGTCAGATCAGACTTTATCAGCACGATTGGAGGTTCTACTGCATATTAGGTTTTGATGATCCAGAGTTCTCCCGGCTGGAAGTTCTGCCTAGCTATTTAACTTCCTGTCCGCAAAGAACATTCCACTCTGGGATTAAATAAGTCAAAAAGACTTATTTTGACTTTTGCCTGATTTTAAGTGGATAAAGATGTTCTAAAATGAATGTATTTTTCAAGAGTAGCGTTAATTGAATATTTCTTTCTTGTGTTTTCAGGATTCCATGAATGCTGTTGTCTTGGACCTGGACTTTCCTGCCTTGCGTAAAAACAAAAACATTGAGACCTTCTTGAACAGATGTGAGTACCTGTTTTTTAAGACATTTTCTTGTTCTGTGTTTTGGATGTAAGGGGAAGTGGTTGATGATGTCATCATGTTTTACAGTAAGACTGCTTCCTGCTGAAATATGAACGGTATTTATTTGAATAGTGTTGTTTTGATTGGTCCGTGATATAGGGCTGCTTACTTTACAACAGTAAAGCTCATCACATTAATAATGGATTATCAACACAGTGATAACAGTAAACATAGTCTAGGTTTAAAGAAATGGCTCTTGGGTGATTTTTATAGCAGTTCCAACCTAGAGTAATCCAGAATAGACACCTTCTGAATAAAGCTGGTTTGTCACATACTTGTGGCTTCCATTTCTACGTCTTGCAGTTTGAGGAAACGTTTCCAGAGTGTTTCGTACGTCAACTGTAAAGTTGACCGTAAAGTTGTAAAGTTGACAGAAGAAGATCTAGATTTTGAATGCGTATGCGTACTTCATCTGATTTAGCCATAACACATTTTTTGAACAGTATTTTATTTCATTAATAATGTTTGATTTGTTTCTGTGTTCAACAGCTGATGCTCTGCCTGTTTGTTTTATTCATGTGCTGTTAAACTTTCAGCTAATTATCACATTCTGTCCCGATTTTCATCCCGGTTTTGCCTGTTGTCATGGAGACCATAGGGCCGTGTGGACATTATGATGTGCGGTTTGGCAAGAATAGTAATGATTCAACAGTTTTCTCATCCAGACTGTGAACTCTGTCTGAACTGCCCTTTGATAACCGTTATTCTCGATCCAGCGCTAAAACAAGCTCAACGATTCTTTTAGTGAATAACTGAAGGATGCATGTTCTGATGTTAAGATGCTCTCAGATCACGTATGATGTGTGTGAGGAATCAGACATGCATTAATTACACCTTTTATTATATACAGTGTTTAATGCATCACTAAAGAACTACATATCGCTGATCGTGTGATGACAGTAAATGGAGGATGGTGGTTTTGGTGTGACGTTTGTGTGCAGATGAGAAGGTGATGGGACACATTCGGGAATTCCAGATGAAGCCGGAGGATTTTGACAGGGTGAAGGTGATCGGCAGAGGAGCATTCGGTGAAGTTCAGCTGGTGAGTAAAACGTGTGTGAGGTCATAACAGTAAATATACATACATACATATTATACATACATACATACACACATGCACAAACACGCCCTCTTTTCAAAACCCTGCCCTCTTTTCAAACCCCGCCCCCAACAGACATGTCTGCAAACCGGAATCTGCAAAATGATTCACAGACACGGAGCATTTCTGATTTGTTTTCTGATTGGCTAATAAAGAAATAGAAATAATAAAAACATGGGCCAATAAGCATTTCTTATTAGAGCATTTCTGATTTGTTTTCTTATTGGCTAATAAACAAATATAAATAAATAAACATGGGCCAATCCCCTGACAGGACCAGTTCTGGTGTATCTGTCTGGTAGTTTGAGCATTTCTTGCAGGATAATAAAAAAACACGAGCATCTTTACCCTTTAAGAAGAAGTAAATAATGTTTAATGCTGATTATATTTTAACAGGTTCATTCTTTTCAAATGGTTTCACACAACAGTCATGTAGCGTGTTTGTTAGTAATCAATGCAGAATGCTTGTTTATTAATAAATCAACACCAGATGGGACTTTAAACGATCATTTGCAGTTTTTGGATGATGTAATTTGATTATCGTTGTGAAATAGCACCTACGAGTCACACACTCCTTTATTTGGTACAAACGTTACTAACGGCAACCGAGTTCCTGCTACAGCATCACTAAAACATCTTTCATTTATAACATATGTGACTCAATGCAGTACATTTTAAAACAACAGAATATTAGATGTAGAGAACTTTTGTGGTTTACACTGAATGGCTCTCAGAAATATAAAAGAAGGCTTTTGTGTGTGGTTCTGTATTGTGTAGTTGCTCTGGGTGTGTGTGTGTTCGTGACAGTCAGAGGAGGGGTGCCGTGGGATGCGTCTGAACAAGCTTGTCGACACAAACAACACGATTACCCAGTGTTTTCCTCTGTCAGTCTTCTGACAGCTCCTGTGTGGGTGTGTTACGCCTGGAACGGAGCGTGTTTAAAAACGTGGCTTGCTTGTGTGAAAGGCCACAATCTTCTCTGAGGGTATTTATCTGTTGTATTTTTAACATGTTTTTGGGGGCGCGAGACACAGAGCCTGTCAGAAGTTCTGTGATGATGTCGTGAAGATGTGGTTTGTGAGTTCAAAGCTTGTTCTGATATATTGTTCTCTTGTGATCATATATTTAAGAAGTATGGCCACTCGCTCAGTCATCCCAAAAAGGTCTGCGTCACATGACTAAACATGCATCATCTCTTAAAAAGGCTCCATTTTCAGAGTCCACTTTACAACATACAAATTACATATTCAGATTTATTCACTTTGGAGAGCGTTATTAAAACAAACTTTCAAATGAAAGCACGTGTGGTCTGAACTTTAGTATTGAATCAGGTTGTGATTGTGTGTTTTGTTTATTTGTGTGTGTGTGTGTGTGTGTGTGTAGGTTAGGCATAAGGCCTCTCAGAAGGTGTATGCAATGAAGGTTCTCAGTAAGTTTGAAATGATCAAGCGCTCAGACTCCGCCTTCTTTTGGGAGGAGCGTGACATCATGGCTTTTGCAGACAGCCCGTGGGTCGTACAGGTGAGATAACTTACACATATACCTGCATTACTAGCTGTCTGATTTGACCTAACATCCTTTCTATCTCTCCCGCGGCCGCCGGTTCCGTCTGGACCCCCAGCTGTGCAGCGCGTTCCAGGACGACCGCTCTCTTTACATGGTCATGGAATACATGCCAGGGGGAGATCTTGTCAATCTCACCAGCACGTACGACGTTCCGGAAAAGTGGGCGAAGTTCTACACGGCCGAGGTTGTGTTGGCGCTGGATGCCATTCATGCCATGGGCTTCATCCACCGAGACGTCAAACCAGACAACATGCTGCTGGATCGTCACGGGCACCTCAAACTCGCAGACTTCGGGACCTGCATGAAAATGGACGAGGTGAGGGGTTGCAATCACTCCCCAATGCTTGAACCGTTGAGCCCAGCCTGGGTGTAATTGCCTGGCAGATAGCTGGAATGCATGCTGGTTGTTATTTGAACTTTGACCTTCGAACTCGAGGAGTCTTAGCTGCCCTTTCTTCACTGTATATCTAAGGGAGGAAATCCTCAGCTGGGTTCAGAGGTCACGGGGTCAGAATGAGGCAAATAAGTTACGCAAATCTATTGTACGGAAAAGGTGCAATGAAAGAAAATGGAGACTGAGGCACCTGGTCCCTATTTTATTCAGTCCGTTAAGGGAAGCCGTACAGGTTTGGGACAAGATAAGGGTGAATAAATGACAACAGGGTTTTTATTTTCAGGCGAACTGTCTCTTTAACTTCTGATGTGCAGCCACATCCTTTCTTCATCTGTTTCAGTGTTGTGGGAAGGTCAGCATTTGTTAGGGAAATGGGAACCACCTTTATTACAGTATTTAATGTACTTAACGTACTTAAGACAACACTATGAGCCATCTATGAGTGCTGTGTGTGTGTGTGTGTGTGTGTGTGCGCGCGCGCGCGTGTGTACATCAGTCCATATACACAGCTACAGAAGTATGGCTGGACACACTGGTTGTGTGATGATACAGTGCCATCTAGAGTATAAATGCAGTACTACATGTTGAATAGTGTTGAATGTTGGAGCAGATCTCAAGCGTTGAAATGCCTCGTGCTTTAAAAAGAAGAGCAGAGATCTTCCCTTTTGGTTGATTTGTTGATTGGTTGATTTTATTAACTGGTTAATTTTTTGATTGGTTGATTACAGACGGGGATGGTTCACTGTGATACTGCAGTAGGAACCCCTGATTACATCTCACCTGAGGTTCTGAAGTCTCAAGGAGGAGACGGTTACTATGGACGCGAGTGTGACTGGTGGTCAGTTGGTGTATTTATCTACGAGATGCTGGTCGGTAAGTCAGGAATGTGTGTGTGTGTGTTTGACGTACAAGTTTGCAGCCCTGTTTCATGAAATAAATGCATTTGTGCTTTGCGTGTGTATGAAGGCGATACTCCATTCTACGCTGATTCGCTGGTGGGGACGTACAGTAAGATTATGGACCATAAGAACTCTCTAAACTTCCCAGATGATGTTGAGATCTCTCAAGGAGCAAAAAACATCATCTGTGCCTTTCTAACAGACAGGTGAGCTCTTACATTCATGCATAAGCTGTAGTCTAGTATGGTCCACACCTTCAGAGTTAACAGCAGTTTGACGTGGTGTGTGGTGGTTGTTTATGTCTTAGGGAGGTTCGTCTGGGCCGAAACGGCGTGGAGGAAATTAAAAGACATCCTTTCTTTAAAAACGACCAGTGGACCTTCAACACTATAAGAGAGAGTGAGTAAAACACAAAACATAGAATATTATTGTAAACATAAACTGTTTATACCTCTGTTTATACTGTTTATACCCATACCTCTACATTTAAGTCATGTAAGTTAAGTAACAACTGTGGGTAAGGTGCCTTTTTAGCCCTGGCAGTTACCGCTGGCAACCAAGGTAGAAACATCTTAGTTGTTTCCTGCTGACATTAGGACTTAAACCTGCAACCTTCGGGTTACAGGTTTGACTCCAACCATTAGGCCGCAACTGAAGCTAAATAGAATTTTGAAAAAAGTGACTTTAGTTTTTATTGTCGCTACTTGCCTGTGTTTTTAAAGACAGCATTTGAGCTCAACAGAAAGTTAACAGCTGTAACCAACACAGTTTTTAAAACTCATTGTCTCTCTCCTCAGCTGCAGCCCCTGTGGTTCCAGAACTAAGCAGTGATATAGACACCAGTAATTTTGATGAGATAGAAGAGGACAAGGGAGAGGTGGAGACCTTTCCTACACCCAAAGCCTTTGTTGGCAATCAGCTGCCCTTTGTGGGCTTCACCTACTTTAAAGAAGACCAGTAAGAGACCTGCTTCTGTTCAAAGTTTATTTTATTGGTCCAATAACAGAAACTCAGGAAGATTTGTTGTGTATTGCAGTGTGTTCATTCTGTGTGTGATTTCTGATGCGTGTTTGCTGCAGGTTGTTGAATGCTGTCAAGAGTTCAACAATGAAAAACGATCACCCCACATCCAGCAATAGAGAGGTACAACATACACTAGCACACTGGCTTGGGTTGATGTTGTTTAGTGTGTTCCGACTGCAGTAGTAAGAGTTAATTTCTGATTTGTAAAACTTCTGAGGCTTTTTCTAGCATGTGATGATTCTGAAACGGTCCTTCTTGAAACGTCTTTC
The DNA here is from genome assembly GCA_036877625.1 of Ambastaia sidthimunki. Taxonomy (NCBI): domain Eukaryota; kingdom Metazoa; phylum Chordata; class Actinopteri; order Cypriniformes; family Botiidae; genus Ambastaia; species Ambastaia sidthimunki. The sequence goes on along the minus strand of JAZGTK010019050.1, from coordinate 4,026 downwards.
TTGTAACTTGCTTTTTCTTTCTCCATTTTCCTCTACAGGACAATTTAGCTGTAAGTGTTCATACTCTTTCTCCCTAAAACACCAAATATCACACTGTGTAAAAGGTATACAAGGGAACACGCACTACAGTCAGAACACGGACGATCTGAGAGTTCATTTCAGTAGAGAATGTATGAAAATGAATGTTGCAGTTGAAGTGGGCATATCAGATACAGATCGTTTTGTGTCCAGCTTCAGAAGAAACTGCATTCTCTGGAAGAGCAGCTCAACAATGAGATGCAGGCCAAAGATGAACTTGAACAAAAATACAGAAGCAACTTGAGCCGCCTTGAAAAGATCACCAAAGAGCTTGATGAGGAGGTAAGTGGTGGATTTATATAGTTCATTACACTTATTGTAGGATTTTTATGGTTGCCAAGCAACATAGCAACTTGGTGTGTTAATATAAAACAGGTCACAGGTGTTAATTTATAAGCAACAGCTACGGATAAAGTTCATCCAATCATAGAGTAACGTTGGAACTAAAGGTTTTAAAATGTGTTTTCACGCGTTTGAAGATAAATGGCAGGAAAGTGTTGGAGACGTCTCTGAGACAGCTGGAGAGAGAGAAAGCTCTCCTGCAGCACAAGAACATGGAGAGTCAACGCCGAGCCGAGAGCGAAGCCGATCGCAAACGTTCCCTGGAAAACGAGATGAACAGTCTGAAGGACCAGCTGGACGAAATGAAGAAGAAGAACCAGAACTCGCACATCTCCAATGAGAAGAACATCCACCTGCAGAAACAGGTTTGTGTGCACGAGAACATTTTAACTTTAAAATTGTTAGCTGGTAATCTTGAGTTAACCTCTCTCTCTATCTCTCGGTTAGCTGGATGAAGCCAACGCATTACTGCGAGCAGAGTCGGACGCAGCTGCGCGTCTGCGCAAAGCTCAGACGGAGAGCTCCAAACAGCTGCAGCAGCTGGAGGCTCACGTGAGAGAGCTGCAGGATAAGAGCTGCATGCTGGAGAACAGCAAGCTCACGCTGGAGAGAGAGAACATCAGCCTGCAGGCCGCGCTGGACGCAGAGAAACGAGAGCAAAGTCAGGGCTCTGAGACCATCTCTGATCTGCAGGGTGAGAAGTTGCATCTGATAGTGAGAACATCTCTGCATGACTGCAGAGAACTGTTACTGTTTCCAGGATTCAGTGGTGGTTGAGCAATATCACACGAGCAAGAGTGCTATTGTACTAAATATCAGCACAGCTATGATTTGCTGTAGACACACAGCTGGAAGTAACCGCTTTGTAACAATAACCCAGCTAACAGTGAACATTCTCAGAACGTTGGCTAACAAGTTCTTCTAAAGTTTTTCTTGCAGTAATGTGAGTAGAACATATTGTAATGTTATATATCATATATAAAAAGCATTGTTGGTGCAACGTCACAAAATGCATAAAACGTTTAAATAACATGCTTACAACCAAGCAATACCATTAATATAGTATCTAAAAATATTTTGAGTGTTTCCATTAATATAGTATCTAAAAATATTTTGAGTGTTTCTGGAAAAATGTTTTTATGATTTTTGTTATTCGCAAACAGTTGGAAAACGTTGTTGCAACCTAAAATTGTTAGCTGGGATATACTCACATACTGTCTGTCTGTAGCACGGATCTCGGGTTTGGAGGATGAGGTGAGACAGGTGAGACAGGCTCTGTCTAAGACTGAGACGGAAAAGAGACAACTCCAGGAGAAACTAACAGACCTGGAAAAGGTAAACGGATGTTTCTCTCTCACTCCTTCCCACTTGTGTGATGTCATTACAAGCTTCATGAATGGTTAAAACATAACGGATGTGTTTCATTCCCAGCATTCCCTGTTTCACAAATATTTTAAACTCAGACGAGTGACAGGAAATGGATTTAACTTAATGCATATATACAACATGTATCATTTATAAAAGTTAAATTAATATTTCAGAAACTTTTTCAATACATTTACATTATATTTACATTTATTCATTTGGCAGACGCCTAAAAGCGACTTACAGTGAATTTAAGGTATACATTTTCAGTACTTGTGCTCCCAGGGATCGAACCCACAACCTTTGCGCTGCTAACGCAATGCTCTACCAGTTGAGCTACAGGAACACTACATTACATTGTTAACATCTAAATTTTTTTTGAGCGACATTAATTTTCTTTTATGTCCAGTGCTCTTTTTAAAGCCCCTCCCCCTTTCTGTGTGTGTCCAATAGGAGAAGAGCAATAAAGAGATTGACATGACGTATAAGCTGAAGGTGCTACAGCAGGGTTTGGAGCAGGAGGAGGCGGCACACAAGGCTACAAAAGCACGACTGGCAGATAAGAACAAGATCAGCGAGTCCATCGAAGGAGCCAAATCAGAGGCTGTGAAGGGTAATGACAGTTCAGTGTGTACAGAGAGTTTTCAGAGGCTGATGACACTTATATTTTCTAGAAATAATTTTTACAGGACAAAAGTTTAGATATTGAGTGTATTTGCCAATTGCCAACTGATTTGCCTGGAGAAGCCGTAAATGTTTTGGTCTCTTTTTTTCCAAGAGGAAATTTTATTTCTTATGTATCTGGTAAAAGCTAATTTTATTACCTTTTAAGCAGGACACTAGCATAACGATGTCCTCAGAAACATGGCTGGTTAACTTTGTGTGTGTAGAACTGGAACAGAAGCTTCAGGAAGAGCGTTCCTCTAAGCAGCGTGTGGAGAACCGGGTGTTAGAACTGGAGAAGAAGAACTCCATGCTGGACTGCGACTACAAACAGTCACTGCAGAAACTTGAGGAACTGAGACGAAACAAGGAGAGACTCACAGAAGAGGTGTGTGTTTGTGTACTGTCTGTGTTTGTGTGGAGAAAGCATTGTGTTTGTTTGTTTACTTACAGATTCTCTTTCTCTATTTTTGTTCTAGGTGAAGAATCTGACTCTGAAGATCGAGCAGGAGGTTCAGAAACGCACTTTGACTCAGAATGACCTGAAGGTGCAGAACCAGCAGCTCAGCACCCTGCGTACCTCAGAGAAACAACTCAAGCAGGAGATCAACCACCTGCTGGACATCAAACGCAGCCTGGAGAAGCAGAACATGGAGCTGCGCAAGTATGCAAAATACATTCCTGTGCAACATTCATTACCATAAGTGATGTCATAATGTAACCATGTTTGTGTATCTAGGGAGCGTCAGGACTCTGATGGGCAGATGAAGGAGCTTCAGGACCAGTTGGAGGCAGAGCAGTATTTCTCTGTAAGAGTTCTTCTCCACAAACTCCTGTTGAAGGCCAAACACAAAGATCTAACCGGACTCTCTCACTTTCTCTTTCTCTGTAGACGCTGTATAAGACACAGGTGCGAGAACTGAAGGAAGAGTGTGAAGAAAAGAATAAGCTCTATAAAGACATGCAGCAGAGTCTACAAGAGCTACAGGAGGAGAGGTGAGTTTTGGGAGGTCATTCTTGTCCCTGAGAATCTTTTTAATAAGATTGCTATGGTTATTCCAGACCATTCCATTTAATTTCTATGGAAATTAAAGAAATTCCATATTAAATTTTCCATTAGTCTTTAGGGGTTTTCATAATTTGCTGGTCTAAGTTCTATGCATCTTTTCTCTTTCTCAGGGATTCTCTTGCAGCTCAGTTGGAAATCACACTCACAAAAGCTGATTCTGAACAGCTGGCGCGCTCCATTGCGGAAGAGCAGTATTCTGACCTGGAGAAGGAGAAGATCATGAAGGAGCTGGAGATCAAAGAGATGATGGCCAGACACAGGCAGGAACTCGCTGAGAAGGACACCACCATCACCTCTGTGAGTTACATGCCAGTATTACTGAGATGGGCGTAGTCTACTTTTCTTGAAGTTTTCTTACAACTTGGTGTTAAGTCTGAACTGTTCTGTCTCCTCTACAGTTGGAGGAAGCCAATCGCACTTTGACGAGTGATGTGGCAAACCTTGCCAATGAGAAGGAAGAACTCAACAACAAGCTGAAGGAGGCACAAGACAGTAAGTTGACCGTGTCT
>JAZGTK010019048.1:0-11564 GCA_036877625.1 Ambastaia sidthimunki | reverse complement strand
GATAAACAATCTTGTTTGATGGAAAAGACAGGCATGATTCAGAGAATTTAATAAGAAACCTAGACTACTGTTTAATATTCTAAAAATCACAGAGACGTTTTTGCTTAGGAAAGAATCTGACACTTCTGTTTGGTAAGTAATTACATGATCAAAAATACAGCCAAATACATTAGCATTGTTGCATATAATTATTACTGCTTTAAGTTTAAGGAAAACAAAGGCTATTCTATGCACCACTGTCTTAAGAAAGCAAACTGGATTGAATAATGAGGGAGAGAGAGAAGCGGACAGGCCAGATGTATAACAACCAGAGGACAAATTCATCAGCCTCTGGTGTGAAACAGAGAAATCAGTGATGCTCGGCTGGAACTCTGATGAACAGTACAAACCAAATGCCACTTTCATCTACAGCACTGAGCAGAAGACTCGGGTGTGCTGGCCTTTAAAGCAAAGTTTCAAAGAGAAATCTACATTTTACAAGAAGAAATTATATAATGCACAAAAATACTAGAATACTGGATGGTGAATGATTATAATTGATTATGGATTGTTGGATTTACAGAATGTTGGAGGTTTTGTGCAGTTAGAACAGCTGTTGTCGTGAGGTCAGTGATAAAAGCTCTGCTAGCCAATCACAGCGAAGAGAGACGCCATATTTAAAATGAAACTTCACCCAAATGTCTGACTAAACTGACCGCTAGGATTCTGTCGCCGTTGCAGCAAAGGGTTAATTTAAGAAATACAGCATTTATGTGAAGGAAAATCATTTGTAACATTATGAATGCGTTTAATGTAATTTTTGGTAAATGTAATGCAGACTTTGTAAAAAGAAGTGGAAGGAGATGAGCTGATTTTAGTAATTGTATGTGTATATTAAATGTGTAAATCTGAGAACTTGTTTTAATAAATCTTACCAACCGCATTTAGTCTTGTTCTGAGTTTTTCACTTGCTTTATGCTAATCCTCACTAAATTTCCTTATTTTCAACATTTTTATTTTAGATTTATAGATGTAGATTCCATGCAGGTCTAACTATAGCTATAATTTTATGTTATAGAGACAGTAAATAGATTTTTGCCTTCAACCAATACATTACACCACACACACCTCCACACACACACACACACACACCTCCACACACACACACACACACTTTGATCCTGTGCAGACAGTCACATGAGTTTCCTTTCATCTCCGAGCACATAATGCAAAATAATCAACTGAACAGAACACTGAGCTACAGGCCAAAATAACTGCTGAAATTGGATAAATTGATCTAAAAAGAACAGCGCAAAAGCTGCTATTTTTATATCACATCAAAAAAACTGTTTCTGATTCTGCATGAAACTCATAAACAAATAAACAGTATTATGCATGGATGAATCTTTGGATCTTCTGAGAAAAGAGGTGAATTTGAGCTGTTGTGGCATCTATTTAATCATAAGGTCTGTGGAACGAATACGCAAAGCTAAACAGAGACAGCAAACGCAGCTTTGATGAGTAACTAAAACAGATCTCGAATGTATTTCTGGTCTCATCGTCCCATCTTCGAATTATCAAATCCAAACCAGATAGTGAAAATTATTAACTATACAAGTGCTCAAAAAGTTCACTGAGGCACTGTGAGTGCCGAGTTCTGTTATACTAAATATTAGCACTCTCTGAACATTATTTGTCCAATCAGAATACAGGAACTGTTTTTTTAATCACGCAATTGCAGTTGTATGTACTGCACCATCACTACAAGTCTTACTTCATATCTGGAATATCTGAGAAAACAGAAGCCCGTGAAATAAATATGGATGTGGACATCAGAAGATATTAAACTTAAACAGTCACCAGTCAGACTCGGTGAACGTGGAGAGACATCAGTGTGTAAACTGTGTGTAATGCTGTCTGTAAACGGCATTTTTAACTGATAAAGATCAAATTACACTTCCGTATGGTCAGTAAAGACGCCCGGGATCGCTCACACTAAGCCTTCCCTGACCTGAGGAATCCATCTATATCTGCAAACGTTTTTAGGAAAAAAGCTCGAACCAACAGACTAGCTTAATGCTCCATTCCAGACTCTGTTCAAAGCTGAAGTCCCATCTTTGACCCTGGAACGTTGTACAGATGGGCTCCTGTCAGGTTTGTTCATCTAAAGCAAAAAGAGCGCAAGTTAAATGCTATGACAAGTTCATCCATTGAAGCAGGGACGGAATCAGTATGAGCCATCACAACAGCGGCAAAGGTCAAAGCCACCCGGACAAAACAGCTGTCGGCTTACAAAACGCAGAACGACCGCGACCATCGCCTGGAAGATGTCAAATACGCTACAGGGAACTATTCACATTGAAGATAATATCGAAATAAACTGGATTTAATTCTACTGAAGGAAATATCAGGGCTTGCAAAGCAGCAAAATAGTAGCAGTTAAAGTTTAAGAGGAGGTCACGTGTTTTTTTGTACGTGGTCATTAAAGGTTTAACCAATGCAAGACAAGACCAATCACAATTCAGTATGCAAATGAATTCAAGAATGATGACCAATCACATGTGAATATCACTATAAGGTCATCACATTTTTAATGCTATAAATACAGTAATCAAATCTGTATTTTAAGTGGGTCAAGCTATATTAATTACACTAACGTTTAACATATGCTATATGCTAATTGTCACCCGTATTTATATCTATATAGATATTGTGCAAAATTCGATTAATTTTCTATTTTTGAGTTCCAAATCATAAAGAATTATGTTCAGTGAAAAGTAAAAGCTTAGATTTCTGCAACAGATGGTTTGGCCCCCACAGAGCCCTGATCTCAACATCAGCTAGTCAGTCTGGAATTACCGGGAGAGACAGAAACAGTCAAGATGGCCTAAATTCATGAAGAACTGAAACAAGATTCCTGAAAGAACTTCCTGCCAACTTCCTAAAAAACTGTGTACAAGTGCACCCAGGAGAACTGGTGCTTTTTTAAACGCAAAGTATGTTTTTTTTTATACAAAAAATGTATTTATGAAAACCTACTTATTTTACAGTGCCTGCATACATATACCACAGTTAGTACTTCTCCTCAAATCTGATTGGATGATATATACACACAATATTGGTGCATGTACTATTCTGTTAAAGGAAAATGAGTCTATTCAGTGACTTCACAACAGATGCGGATAACTAGCTAGTGTACAGAGACCACTCAGCACACCTACACAGCCCTAATGGAAAGTTCACTTCAGTTTCTGGGAAATAGATCAAATAAAATGTGCAATTTGTGTCATATAAAAGTGTGAGTGCTCACTGATTTTTGGCAGCACTGGCCGTTAAAAAACAGAGTGATGTGTCACCACTATATTAAAAAAAATTGATTTTGTTTGTGTGTCTGTCTCTTAATGTCCTGTGAGAAATCAAATCTGTGCAGGATTGAATGTTTGCAAAATGTGTTCGGTAGCTTTCCGATTCAAGCTTAGAAAATCTCTCTGCACATTTAAACCCTTTGACCAATGAATCTCGCTCTTTATTCTTACCAGATAAGCCATTTCCAAGACTCCACTGAAAGAGATCTAGCTGAGAAAATATTTCTCAGCTATAAACATTTATTTTCATTACAGAAATTTCCAGGGGTGTGTCTAATTCAGTAGCTAAGTCACCTACGGCTAATGCAGCAATTGTGTTAATATGTAAAAAAACAGTCTGGACAGCTGAAGAGCATCATTTTTTTCTACTTTCGCTCTTTCATTTTCAGTTCTACAGAAGCAAGAGCAACAGGTGACATTTAGTAGTCATGGAAACAGCACTGTGGCTTCCTAAATTCATGGGCTGAAAGCTCCTGGCCTTCAGTATGTAGGGAGGAAAAAGAGAGAAGGACGAGAGACAGGCAAAGGACAGACACGGAGATCCACTGCATATCGACTCCGGCGCCACTGGAACCGACCCAGAGGGCAAAGAATCAAAGAGGTCCCGGCAGAAGTGCTTAAGTCTTATCTGAGCACAGCACAGAGTGCATCAAAAGCGTATTCAGAGTACAAAAGGCTGATCTGGGGTCAGCAGAGAGAAATCTATACCACAGCACAGCATTAAAACTCTTCTCACGGAATTAGAAGGTTATGTAGCGTGATTTATAAAAGACATGTAAATGAAGACGGAAAGCTTTAGGGCTAAAAGGTGGGGCAGAGATTGTTCGCTGATAAAACTGAATTCTTGCCATTCCTCTGGATACACTGATAGGTCATGTACATAAGCAGGGAGGAAAAGTGCAAAAAATAACTACAAAAAGCTTAACTGCCAAACTAAACAGCAATGGCCATTTTGTATGGCCAATTCATTTGGTATTAAAATTCACCCAAAAATTAAGCATCCGTCATCGGTTACTCATGTCATTTTAGACCTGTGAGACTTCAGACATGAAATGAGATAAGATTATTAACAGCAACAAATAAAATACGTTAGAAATACAGTACATTTATTCATTTGCCAGACGCTTTTATCCAAAGCGACTTGCAGGTATACATTTTATCAGTACCTGTGTACCTGGGATCGAACCCACAACTTTTGCACTGCTAACGCAAAGCTCTACCAGTTGAGCTACAGGAACGCAGTAAAACACAAATGTATCATAAAAACCTGTTAACAAAAGTCTTCAAAGGCCAAATTCTATATTGTTGTGTGAGGAACAGGCAGAAGTTTAAATTGTTATTCCTGTCTTTCCCTGGAGGTTACAAAATGTCAAATGAGTTTTCCATCACTGAAGACAAACCGGCACGTAAACCGGCAGTCTACTTCGAATTTATCGTACAGCTCCAGAATAACACTGGAACACACTGTAAAGCACAAAACGTACAGAACACGCTGGAACAACATGTGGCTGAGTAAATAATGACACAACTACATCTGAGTTGAACAGCTCCAGCAGTGATTGGACTGCTGGGTATAACAGCAGCTTCAAGCAGCTGTTCTCAAGAAGGCTTACGTGTGTTTCCGTCTCTCTGAAGCGAAACGTCCCTTAAGAAGACCGTGTTCCTCAAGAACATGCGGTAAACAGCAGGGTGGAGAACATTAGCCGTGGGGAGAGAAAGAACAGGGCCGCATTGCATGCTGGGACGATGGCAAAGCACAGGTCTCAGCTGGAAACAGGCCGATGGTCTGGAGTCCAGCAGGGATCAAATTAAAAAGAGCAGATATTCCTAAAGAGTCAAAAAAATTCCCCTCCATTCATTAAACATCTCCCTGGAGAAATAATCTATAGTAAAAAATATTGAAATAATGATAGACCACCTACCTCCTTCTTGAAACCTTTCCTACACTCCTCTCTCTCTCTTTCTCTCTCTTTCTTTCACACTCTTTCTATTTTAGAAGAACAGGCAAACAATGAAACAAGACTTTCAGCTAGAGATCCATCTAAAATAATCTACTGTAATGAGAAATACAGTAGCTACAGTCACCCAAAAGACGTGTGTGCCGCTTTCTAAGCGTCCCACCTCTGAGGTCACACTCACACAGTTTTTCATGCTCTGAGATCTGATAGGGCCACTGTTGCCTCACACGACATTCCAGTGATTTTTTTTTAAACTCCGCGGTGTTCCGACTTACTCGCACGAGCTCGTCCGTTCACACACTCAATCACGCAGCGCTGTCGTGTCTTGTCAAGACATTTACAGAGACTGAGAGATGTCTTCATAAGGACTCTGAAGATGTGTTTGTATTGTTATGTGGGAGCTTACATAAGGGAAATTAGGTAACGCTTCACAATAACACAATAGTTAGCGTGAGCCAACAATGAACAATACTTTACATAACACTTATTCATTTTGCTTGATATTATTTAAAAATGTATGCATTAGCATCACATCAATGCATTATGACATAAATCAACAAAGAACAATAGCATGTATCAATTAACATTAACCAAGACTAACAAATGCTGTTTGTTTTTATAGCATTTATAATTAAACCTTATGCATTATATGTTGCATATACATTATGTTTGTTTTAAATTATGATAACACTGCAATTTAGATTCAAAATCAGGGTGGGATTCTTGATGCAAGTGATGAAGAATAGGGGGTAAAAAAAACAAGCATAATGGGCTTTGCTTTGTTTCTTTCTTGAGCCACACACACACACACACACACACACACAGAGCTGATGGCTGTCTTTTCCACTGGATTAAAGGCCACATGTTTAATTGCTTGTTAACAAATGTTTACCGTGTCGTATTGAACTGCACCCATTTCCTGCCAAAAAAAGGCCAGAGATCCTGCCAGAACTATAACAGCTCACAGAGAGAGAGAGAGAGAGAGAGAGAGTGTGTACCTCTGTATTACTGGTGCTTGCTAAGGCATATGCTAAACCCATAATCTTAAGCATTTCAACCCAGCGCATAATTTATAACATTAGCAGACAATATTCAGACCTTCCGACTTACAGGAAAGAAACTGTTTGTTGCTACCTTGAGCAACAGTGATAATGATGTTTGTCTTGTCGAATCCCAGCACGAAATCTCATCTGCTAAAAAAGTCATAGTGACATTAACATTAATTTGCAATAAAAATATTAACTTGTGTAGCCCGCGGTCATAAAGCAGAACTTGTGTGTATGCATGTGTGTGCATGCGTGCGTGTGTGTGTGTGCATGTGTGTGTGCAGCATGTATGTGTGTATGCATTTGTGTGCATGCGTGTGTGTGTGCGTGTGTGTGTTTGTGTATGCGTGTGTGTATGCATGTGTGTGCGTGTGTGCATGTATGTGTGTGTGCGTGTGTTTGCGTGTGTGTGCATGTGTGCTTGTGCATGCATGAGTGTATATGTGTGTGTATGTGTGCATGTGTGTGTGTGCAGCATGTATGCGTGTACGCATGTATGTGTGTGTGTGTGTGTGTGTGTGTGTGTGTGTGTGTGTGTGTGTGCATGGGTTTACTGTTTGAGCTACACCAGGAGGAGTAAGTTAGGTTATGTTTGCAGGGAATGGGTTCAGCACCACGTCTGGTACAATCTTGTTTCATTTTCTCCGCCGCTTGTCTTTGACTCACTCTCAGATATTAAAAGCCACAGAACAATATCAGAACTGTCAATCACTGAAGATCTTAAAGGGCCGGTTGCCCAGCGTATCTATGCATGTGGATTAAAATCAGTCTGATGGCTGCCTTGGGCTGTACTAGCACAATAGGAAGATCATTTCTATAGCTTTCCTTGTATGGATTTGCCATATATCTTTTCCTGCATGCCGCAGGGATCATAAACAATTATGATATATTGAACCGGCTCTGGCTTTTCTGTTTGTCTCAGACTGCAGACCTCCAAGGCACTCTGCATTTACAAAGTGCAGTGGGGTCAACATGGTGTCAGAGAAGTGATGTAAGATCTGCATTCTATTAGAATCCAGATCCGTTCAGATGATACGAGTGTGAACGTGTGTGAACGCTCATTTGGTTGCAACAGAATCAATATGCGAGTTTGTTTTGTTTGTGTGTGTTTGAGCGTGTCCTTGTGTGGGGACAATAACAATGTTAATTTTGATCTTTCCTTTCCACATACAGGACTTTGATCTTTAAACTCACTGCTGGAGGCTGCACACTGGGGAAGACACGCCACACACTCTTTTTAATGGAATGATGGGGTTTAATTATGCCACAGAGCCCCTTTAACACCCTGACTCATAAAAGGGGGTAGAACACACACTGATCTGCACACACACACACACACACCGAATACTCCATTAATATGGTGACCAGCATAAGTGTCAATCAGGTCATTTTATAGTTCTTGGCCATTTCAAGCACTCTTCAAGCAGTAATATGAGGGGCAGTCGTAGCAATCATTGAAAAATGAATGGGAGATATTCACTCCACATGAAGTCTGCCGTCCCGCCTTCAAATCAAAGGAGCAAATCACCTCAGTGATAAAAAACGCTGACCAATCAATTTAAAATAGCCTGATATAAAGGTAAACCAGCCAGCAAAACATGAATTTACAGGGTTTAAAAGCAAAACTAGTTTGACGTACATCACAGCCTAATTAAATTTTCCAACTCAAAAGCAGCAAGACTTGCTATTAAAAGCGGTTTTGAGACACCTTGACCTACAATGTCCCAAGTGAAACATTCTAATCTGTAATAGAGAGGCTGGATGCAGCCCCCAGGTCACCACGGTCTGATCTCCACCCACACAACAACTCGACTGCAGCTGAACGTCCTCTACGGTGTGGGGGTCTCGCCCGTCTCTCTCTGCAGTTACAAAACACCACATCAATAACGTTTGCACCAACCTCAGCTGGATATAAATACACCACCTTTGCTAACCTAAAGTGATGAGAACTCGTCTCCTGCTTCTGTCTCTTTATCCACCTCTCCGTTTTCTTGCACCTGCTGTGGGGAAATGACAGAACTTCATTTCATCACCCATGAAGGAACGCCATCAAAGAAATTACAATGCACCCTTCGCTCAACGGTAGTTGCCAAGGCAACAATACAATGGACCTTATAAAGCTAATAAATAGTGAGGAGGAGGAAAAAAATGAGAAAAAAAAAGAGACAGAATGAACAAAAATGCGAGATCTATTTCTGGAGAGAGAGAGAAACGATGACTTTACTGTGATTTTGCCTCTGATCCATTGCTTCAATCAAAACTACACAAAAAAAGTTCATGTTGTCGGCCTGGTAGACGGCAAAATGTGACATTTCTGACTGTGTTCCAGCAGGTTTAAATAAAGGTAGAAAGAAAACAATGCACTACAATCTCAAAACAATATTGTGCTTTAGTGCAAGACGTTGCTCATGCTCAAATCAAAGAACCTTAGAATCTAACCAATCTACATCTTCCCTCAGTGGAACTGGCAACCATGAAACATCACGCAACAGCATCATACAAAGTTCTGCTACAGTGGAAGATAGAAACATGTATAAGGGCAGGTCATCAGGGTGCCTCCATCAAAGAGGAGAGGACCCCTGCACATCAAAAGCCCCCTGACGGACTGGAGAAAGACTGTGATGAAAGGGTCCTTTGCACAGTGGAGACCTGGCAACGAGAGATATAACCCCCCCCATGGTGATTGTGAGGTTTTTGTATGCTATTGCGATATTTCCTTCTCCATTACCATTTGCCTGCCTTTAGACATCAGTTATCTTGTATGGATGGAACGGAATGTAATGTGGTCACACATAGTCATGTAACAGGCCAAATGAGGCTTTAGCTAAAGGGTTGCCAGATCCTCCTGCCAGACATCCCCAGGTGGCGAGGATTTCAGGGGCCACAGAGACGGAATTAATGACACCCGTTGGGATATATAAAAGTGACAGAGTTTAATAAAGGGTAGAAAAGTTTGACAGACTAGCTGAATAAAATAAAGAAAAAAATTCTAAATTTGTCAGTACATTCTTTACTGTATCTGTTATCATATCTGAAGTGAAAATACACAAAATGGGAAAAGACCATTTTTTCTAATAGACAGAGTTTTTCTAATAAGATCACTAGTTAGAAGTACTTGCTAAAATAAGCCTCTCAATTTCAATTGGGGTAAACGCCTAAACCCATTCCCTTGTTTAGTAGGCATGTTATAACTTTTTAAACCATCAGAATTAAAATAGCTCTAAATCCCCATAGACCTAAATTGTAGGAGAGTACTATGGCATATCACTAAAGACTGGAATATAATCTGACACTTGGGATGGGCTCCCTTCCTTCAAGCAATCACCCAGAACACCTATGCAACCATAGCAACCCCCTAACGAGCACTAAGAACCCCTTAAAGAACCACACGGCAACACCCTGGCAACCATCCAAAACACCCTAGCACTGTGTAGACGTGTTTTACACAGGCAACCACCAGTAACAAATCTATTTTCTCTCTTTTTCCCTCCTCTAAGCCCCTTTTCTCTGAACACATGCTTCAGGGCAACAGGGTGCCAGACAAACATGTGTGCGGCATTAAATCAAGTCAACCAAGCGAAGCGTTTTCTACATACACCAGCGTCACCATGACTCCCTCACCCCGGCATCAGGAATGACATCGCCATGGGAACAGCATCAACTGCCCACTCGGCCAGCAGTGTTGTAGGTGGATGTTGAGGAAATGACAGACAGCGAGTAGCAGCCTTGGCAACAAAACAGCCCGTGTCTAAACACTGACGTCTGCCGAGTTGGTGAGTTTGCAACGGGCCTTTGAATACCTCATTCTCACACACAGCTAAGAACTATAATGTTCACTGCTGGTCAAATATTATGCTTTTATAATCACAGAACAGCTGAATAGCACTTTAAAATGCTGTTCAAGCTATTCAAATGTGGTTCGATGAGTAATTTAGTCACACTTTTACAGGAAAGTGGTAGAAAGCAGAGGGACTCTGTGGTGTTGGCACAAGCACTCTAGACCAATCAGGAGTGTGTGTGTGTGTGTGTGGCTCTAAGCGAGTGATACCATTGGCTGAAATGTCCACAGTGACACTATATCTGTGAACAGACATTTAGTTGATCTTCCAACCTCTTGGAACCTGTATATATCTGTATTTATCTATATATCTATAAATAAAAGTCTACTCTATGTCATTTCTAATATTTTATGGTTCAGCTTGTTCAGGAAAGATGGTCGGCCTGACAATAACAGAGCTAGCCATGAGCTAACCTTAATCTTTACCTTATCTGTTCTTCCTAAACATTTACATTGATGTATTTGGCAGACACTTTTATCTAAAGCACCTTATAATACATTCAAGGTATATAGTATGGGGCAGTTGTGGCCTACTGTTTAGTGATTTGGGCATATAATCAGTAGGTTGCTGGTTCGGTTCCAGTGCCGGCAGGTAGCAACTGAAGTGCCCTTGAGCAAGGCACCTAACCCCTGATTGCTCTCTGGGTGCTGCAGTGATAGCTGCCCACTGCTCCGGGTGTGTGTGTGTGTTCAGATCCAACCTGGGTGATGTATGAAGGGTCATCATGTAGCTCAATTGACATAACATGGTGGTTGGAAACGTCAACAGGGTTCAGCCCTCAGTGAATGATGCTGTATATATGCCAAGCATATCCCCCTACAGTATCCCTATGTCTACAATCTGATTGGTTGACATGAATGTTGTTCAAAATCATTGTAGGAGCTCACACTTGTCCCTCAGAAGAACTGAAAGGAAGTAGGGAGGAACGAGGCACAAAATGAAGGTCATACCGGTAAGGCCGTAGTCCTCGGCTGACCCCGTTGAGCAGTTGGCGGGGCTGATGGGAGGGCTGGCGGGTGGGCTGGTGCTGAAGCTGGCGTAGCCGAGAGATGAACTGACCTCTGAGGGCTCACCGCTGTGGTTCTGCAGAGGTTTATGAACGTCCTGGGAAGAGGACAGCGAGGTCCGTTGCTTTGGCTATGGCAGAAAGAACACATAATGTCAGTCTTCAAAAATTAAAGAGGAGACTTGATATATTAGCCTATCAGAGTCTCTAAATTGTACTGTAGGTTTTGAAAATCAGTCAATGAAGAAAATAAAAGTCAGAATGTATTCTTCTACACTTACACTGAAATCAATGACATGCAACAAATGCGATTACTGACTGCTGTAGCTACAGACTGGCATCAGACTACTGGACTGCAAAAGGATGACAGC
>JAZGTK010019047.1:0-11565 GCA_036877625.1 Ambastaia sidthimunki | reverse complement strand
TTTCTTCGGAATCCTGATATTCTGGTGGGAGAGAATGACCTCACAGCTCTCAGTTACCTTCATGAACCTGCCGTGCTCCACAACCTTAAAGTCCGTTTCCTGGAATCCAATCACATTTACACGTACTGCGGTAAGTTCATCTTAATATTTACCATCATCACCGTCATCTTAATATTTGAGTCACATGACAGTTTAGCTGAGAGTTTTTCAGTATCATGGTGGTTTTGTGTGATTCGTTGTGGTTCTCTCTCGTCTCCTTAGGAATTGTTCTGGTGGCCATCAACCCATATCAGCAGCTCCATATCTATGGAGAAGAAGTCATTAATGCGTACAACGGCCAGAACATGGGTGACATGGACCCTCATATATTTGCTGTGGCAGAAGAAGCTTACAAACAGATGGGCCGGTACATGCTTGTTTCTTTATTTCTGTGATGTAAGACAAAATAACACACCTGTGTGGATGTTTCTGTCAGCTTCAGGTGTTAGAGTTGGAGATAAACTCAGTGGATCTCACTGGAGATCTCTGTTGTAGTCTGCAATATATGATACATCAGCATAAGTTTACAAAGACTTTCCCCTTTCTTTACTCCAGCTGAATTTCTTCACTGGAATCCTGTTGACATGCATGTGTATGTTTGCTGACTGTAACTCTCTCCGGCAGAGATGAGAAGAACCAGTCCATAATCGTGAGTGGTGAGTCGGGAGCTGGGAAAACGGTTTCCGCAAAATACGCAATGCGGTACTTTGCCACAGTTGGGGGTTCAGCCAGCGACACCAACGTGGAGGAGAAAGTTCTGGCCTCCAGCCCCATTATGGAGGTATAGTGAGAAATTAATCTGTTATTCATGCAAACATTTTGAAAACAAGACTTCAAACATTGTAATGTGAGAGATAATGGATCAGATAATTTTCTGGAACACTTGATTCTGATTGGTCAAACTTGATCTGACTGAACATTGTAACATTGCTCATGATTTAAAAAATCATTGCTAGAATAAATGTCTGTAGATCACATAGTTTTGCAATGCGTCCGTCATGGTAATAGTTTGCACTCAATTATTTTTGCAGGCTATTGGAAATGCAAAAACCACTCGCAACGACAACAGCAGTCGATTTGGGAAATACATCCAGATTGGTTTTGACAGGAGATACCACATCATCGGTGCCAACATGAGAACATACCTGCTTGAGAAATCCAGAGTGGTGTTTCAGGTGCGTTTCACCTAATTCTGTTTCTCGAACCAAACCCGTCAGTTTATCGTGTCTTTAATTACCATGTCATTGTTTAACTGGTTTTCTCTCTGTGTAGGCTGAGGAAGAGAGGAACTATCACATCTTCTACCAGCTCTGTGCTTCATCCTCTCGGCCGGAGTTCAAAGATCTTTCTTTGAGTAAGTGTTTGTTTACTTCCTGTTTGTTTGTTCCTGTGGCTCTGTTGGTAGAGCTTTGCATAAGCAGCACAAAATGAGTTGGTTCCCTTCCCAGGGAACATAATTACTAATTGTGTAACTTAAATACACTGTAAGTAGATTTGATTTACAGTAATTACAGTACTGATTTATATGTTCTAGCCAGTGCAGAAGATTTCACGTACACCTCTCTTGGTGAGAACATTTTCATTGAGGGAGTAAATGATGCTGAAGATCTGGTGAAGACCAAAGAAGCTTTGACAATGCTTGGTAAGATCCACAGCTGTAGATCCAGCAGTAATCAGAGGAAATGTCTAGCGTACATTGTAAACATGTTTACTTTGTATCATGCAGGCGTGAAAGACGCGCACCAGATGAGCATCTTTAGGATAATTGCCTCCATCTTGCATCTGGGAAACGTGGGGATCGTGTCGGTGAAAGGCGGAGAATCCTGCAACATCAATGTAAGCGCACAGCTAATAAATGACAGTTTACGTCAGTCAGAGTGCAGCGTTTTTCTGGAAAACAAGTTGTTCGCAAATGCTATGCCAAATAGCGAGTGATTGGTAATAATACATCACCTGTGCATTAAATGGACTCTTCTGGATCTGTTCATGGCCTTCAGAAGGACGACTCTCACCTGCAGCACTTCTGCCGGCTGCTGGGTATAGAGCGGGAGCAGATGGAGCACTGGCTGTGTCGCAGGAAGCTGGTGACTACGGCCGAGACGTACGTGAAGAACATGTCGCACGCACAGGCGGTGAACGGCCGAGACGCTCTGGCCAAACACATCTACGCTCACCTCTTCGACTGGATCGTGGAGCACATCAATAAGTCCCTGCACACGTCAACCAAACAGCACTCCTTCATCGGCGTGCTGGACATCTATGGGTACCGTTTGAGTTTGCACCTGCTAGTAGAGATTTACAAACTTCTGGGTTCCGCAAACTTCTTAGACTGTCCATTTGTACAGTTATTCATTTTGCAGACGGTTTTATCCTAAACAACATGCAGTGCATTCAAGCTATACATTTGATGAGTATGTGTGTTTTGGGCCTCGAACCCACAACATTTGTGCTGTCAACACAATGCTCTACCAGTTGAGCTAAAGAAAGTCACTTGGATTAGCAGATCATACTGTATGGACCCTTTTAGTTTGTTTTCAGCAGATTCTGGATAATTTTGAAACACTGTCACAATCTGCATCTCTCAACAGATTTGAAACATTTGAGGTCAACAGCTTTGAGCAGTTCTGTATTAACTATGCCAACGAGAAACTCCAGCAACAGTTTAACTCGGTCAGTAATGAAGAACATTTTTAGGTCTACATGCACAGTGCAGTTTGGGTTAAACTTGTTGTGCAAAATATTTATATGTCCCTGTCACGTCTTAAAATATTGAACCTCACATTTTTTAAACATTGAAATAATTAAAATTGTTTATCCAAACCCTGAAGCCTTTCTAGATGTATAAGACTTTCTTCTTTCAGCAAAATACAATCAGAGTTATATTAAATAATATCCTGGCTTCTCCCAGCTTTATAATGGCAGTAAATAGTGCCTGAGATTTTGTTTAAATGTTAAATAAAGTTTAAATGTTGCAAGTTTGAAGTTTAAAAGGTAACAGGAAAGACTTATGTGATGTCAAGACGTACGTGAAGAACATGTAGTTACAGATTTAATATATTTAATGTGTTTATCTGATACATCACTGACTTTCAGTATTTTTCATATACCTCTCAGCATGTGTTTAAACTGGAGCAGGAGGAGTATATGAAAGAGCAGATCCCCTGGACACTCATAGATTATTATGATAACCAGCCATGCATTGACCTGATTGAAGCCAAGCTTGGGATCCTGGACCTTCTGGATGAGGAGTGTAAGGTAAGTCTGTCCCACAGGCAAAACATCTGCTGAGGGTAATATGAAGAGAATTCATGAGGCACAATGTCTCAGAGCAGCTAACTTAGTTTTAAACACCTCTGAGAAAGAACTGATTATATATTCACTTCATCCAATCCACTTCATCCATCCAAAGTTAAAGTTCTCTGAAGTTCTTAAGTGTAAAAGAGAGGAGCTTCAAAGCAAGAACTTGCTGTTTCTGCTATAGGTTTCCCAAGTAAAGTAGCAGATGTAGTCTGAAGTTTTTCTGATGTGCCTCTAACAGGTGCCCAAAGGAACTGATCTGACCTGGGCTCAGAAGCTCTACAGCAAACACTCCTCCAGTGGGCACTTTGAGAAACCCAGAATGTCTAACAGTTCATTCATCGTGGTTCACTTTGCAGATAAGGTGAGTTCAGTTTAGATCAAGCAGATTGGCTGTTCACACAGGACATGATCTGCGTTGGTCTTCGTGAACGAACATCTTGTGTTGCTGTTTTTTGAGTGCTGCATTTTAAGACGGTGTCAAATTAAAATTTGTTCTGGTTTTGACACGATACAATGTCAGTTTAATAAACAAGTTGCTTTTATAACTGTGAAAGAAACCTGCTTACTAAATCCTAACTTGCAGAAAACAGCTTTTGTTACACAATCAGAAATAGCACATGTGGTGTCTGACAGGTTGAGTATCAGTGTGACGGGTTTCTGGAGAAGAACAGAGACACAGTCTATGAGGAGCAGATCAACATCCTCAAAGCCAGCCAGGTGAGCTGTTGCTCTACCTCGTATCTGAGAGTTTTAATATTCAGCAACTTCACGTCTAATATTAGTCAAGGTTTCTAATCAGCTTTACAGAGGTTCAGGAAATGATGGGGAGTAAATGAGGTAAGAGGTTCAGGAAATGATGGGGAGTAAATGAGGTAAGAGGTTCAGGAAATGACGGGGAGTAAATGAGGTAAGAGGTTCAGGAAATGATGGGGAGTAAATGAGGTAAGAGGTTCAGGAAATGATGGGGAGTAAATGAGGTAAGAGGTTCAGGAAATGATGGGGAGTAAATGAGGTAAGAGGTTCGGGAAATGAGGTATGCACTGTTTCTGTACAGTTCCAGCTGGTAGCCGATCTCTTTCAGGATGGTAAAGAAGTTGCTGCTGCCCCAGCCTCCAGCAAGACCTCCAAGGTCAACGTCCGGCCCGCCAAACCCCAGTTGAAAGGGCACAACAAAGAGCACAGGAAAACTGTCGGCACCCAGGTAAGTACTAGACTCCCAAACAGCAGTTTAAGACATCCGTATGTGTGGTGATAGTTGATCTACTGATGTCCTGTTTGTCTCTGTTCATGGTTCCTCTCTTTCACAGTTCAGGAACTCTCTGCATCTTCTGATGGAAACGCTGAACTCAACCACCCCTCATTACGTGCGCTGTATTAAACCCAATGATTTCAAAGAAGCTTTTGTGTAAGTTTGGTGCGTGTTTAAGCTGGTATTAGTCACTCATTATTACTTATCTAGATTTATTGGCTCAAAACAGAGATGTAGCTAATTCGATTTAAGTGTTCTGAGAGCATTAAAGTCATGCTGGTAGAGAAACATCTGATTGACTGTGAGAAGTTATCAAACAGACCTCAGTTGCACCTTGAGGTTCCTCCAACGACATGCAACACGCTAAAAAACTGCTAAAGATGTGATGTGTGATGTCTTATGTGATTTTAATTTGTAGATTAAATTCGTCACTCTTGATTGGTCAGTGTTCTTTCTCTAGATTTGATTCTAAAAGGGCTGTTCAGCAACTACGAGCATGTGGAGTTCTGGAGACCATTCGCATCAGTGCTGCGGGATATCCATCCAGGTAACACACTAATAGATCCTTGTATAAGATGAATCAGGACCCCAGGGCTGCTTGCTCTTGTTTTTGACTTTTAAGGGCTTTTTTGTTTGTCTTTCATCTTTTTTATGAAGCTCTTGCTTAGAGCAGGACTACATGTTAAACATAATTTTTATGATCTCCTGTCAAAGGCTGTTTCAAGTTATTAAAATGAGTCCTAAAGCATTTGAATGACTTTTAAAAATGATGAAAGAACATTAAGTGTAATGATTATAGAAATTTGAAATTTCATCCTCATCTCATCTCATGCTTGTTTTTAGATGGACGTATCTAGATTTCTACAGCAGGTATCGGGTTCTCATGACCAGAAAGGACATGACCATTGCCGATAAGAAGCAGGTCTGTAGAAACCTGCTGGAGACTTTGATCAAGGTAAGAGATTCACTTCTAACACATCTGTTGTCTGTGTTTGTTTGATCGTAGCTGTACTTCAGTTAAATACTAACATTTATTTCTCCTTCAGGATCCAGATAAGTTTCAGTTTGGAAAGACAAAGATTTTCTTTAGGGCGGGTCAGGTGGCTTATCTGGAGAAGCTCAGAGCAGATAAGTTCCGCTATGCCTGCATGAAGATTCAGAAGACTGTCCGAGGATGGCTACAAAGAATTCGCTATCGCAAGATCCGGAAGTCGGCCATCATGCTGCAGAGATACGGCCGGGGTCACCTGGCACGCAAGTAAGCAAGTGTTCATAGTAAACGGATCTTAGCAGAAACTGGTGTTCTACCTCATTGAAGCCCTCAATGAACTTCCTGTTCTCTCTCATGCTTCTCCAGATACGCAGAGATGCTCCGTCGCACCCGAGCAGCTCTCATATGTCAGAAACGGTACCGGATGGTTCGGGTTCGACGCAAGTATCTGAGAATCCGTCGTGCTGTGGTCACCATCCAGGCTTTCGCCCGGGGCATGTTCATACGACGCCTGTATCAGGAGGTGCTGCTCTCTGTTTGTAGTCTCAACAGTGTTTCCTGTATTTTAAGAACTGAGCTAATCTCTTTTAGGGCAACATTATAGACTGTGTGAGCTTCATAATGACATCTTTTAATCTAAATAAATCATGGTTCTATAAGACCTTCACCGGTTCCTTTAACAGATAGTTCACCAAAAAATAGTTTGTAATGACATAAGGGTGAGTAAATGATGGAACATTTTTTAATGTTGGGTGGACTGTTTTTTTAAATTGGCTCCACAATAGAGCCAGAATTGCCCGTACAAATCTGCTGTAATTGTGTTCATTTTTTTTCTCCTTCTGTTCAGTTCATGCTCCATCACAAAGCCACCATCATCCAGAAGACCGTGCGCGGTTGGCTGGTGAGAAAGAAGTATCTCCGTGCCCGATACGCAGCCGTCGTCATCCAGTGTTTCTACCGCCGCGTGCGTGCCAAGCGGCAGCTCAAACAGCTGAAGATCGAGGAGCGTTCGACTGGACACTGTAAAAAACTCAACGTCGGGATGGAGAACAAGATCGTGCAGCTACAGAAGAAGATTGATAACAAGGTACGAGAAGATCTGAGGTTGTCATAATTGCAGCCTGAAGCTTGAATTAAGTCGCCTGTTTCTCTGTGCAGTCGAAAGAATATAAGACTCAGAACACGCAGCTGTCTGTTGCTAAAACTGCTCTTGAATCAGAGGTAAGTAAACTGCAGCAGGAACTGCAGACCATTCGCAGTCAGCAGGTCTCTGGCGCTCCGCAGTCGACCTTGCTGCAGGAGGAGCTTCAGAAGTTGAGGGCCGAGCTTCAGGAAGCCCACGCCCAGAGGATGCAGATAGAGCAGGAGTTCACCAATGAGAAACAAGATCTGGAAAAGGTGAGAAGCAAAAAAAACTAGTTGATGTTTGGGATCTTCAGATTTTTTTTAACTTGTTTGTCAGTATTTGACAGACTTCAGAACAAAGACAGATTAGTTGATCTTCAGTTTTCATTAGCTGTGTTACAGTTAAACTTGATTGTTCATTTGAAAATTTAGACTAATAGAAAGGTGTGACATTTTTCTTGGCAGCGTGTGAAGGAGCTGGAGAAAGAAAACTCCCTTCTGAAGAAGGAGAAAGAGGAGATGAACCGTAGAATCCAGACCTCCACTCCTGGTGAGTGTCACGCACAGATCTTCTGTGAAGGACAGAGTATCAGAAGCTCCAGCATGTGTTTGGAAAATATTAATCTCTGCTCCACAGCTGTTAAATGTCCTGCTTGACTAATCTGTAAAATATTTTTTGTGTTCCTCAGAAGCGAAAAAGTCAAATTGGTTTGGAATGACAATAAGTTATAAGCTTGTGTGGTTTTATTTTCTGTGTGTGTCTCAGGTTCAGGTGGAGATGCAGTTCAGAAGCAGAGCCGTATACAGGCTGAACTGGATGAAGAGAGGCTGAGATATCAGAACCTGCTCAAAGAATTCACCAGACTGGAGCAAAGATATGAAAACCTGCAAGATGAAATGTCCTGCATGCAGGTAACACTCTGACAATCAGTCTAGACTTCTAGAACGTTCTTTATCTTCTTGATTTTTATGGATTTTAACAATATAGTTCCAGCCTGGGCATCATCGTAACCCCTCCAACCAGAGCAGTCTGGGCTCGGACTCCAACTACGCCTCCATCAGCATGTCTGAGGTTGGAGACACAGATGACACCATCCAGCAGGTGGAGGTAAAGTTCCTTCACTAGATCTTCCCCCAAACCAGCAAAACTTCTTGATTTCTCATTGGCAAAGCAGAACCATCTCAATGATCAGAAAATGAGCTTTAGAGAGCTATAATGAGACATCAGGAAGAGCATTGAGGTTCTCCTCTGTGTTCCTCTGCAGGAGATGGGAATAGAGAAGGCCGCCACGGACATCAGTGTGTTCATGAAGCTACAGAAGCGGGTTCGAGAGCTGGAGCAGGAGAGAAAGAGGCTGCAGACCAGCCTAGAGAAAGTAGAAGATCTGAACAAATGCAAGGTCAGTTTTTCTCTTGTCTTCTCTAGCTGTAATGCTTTCACAATGGCCACCTTCAGGTTTAATACTCACTGATTTCTTGTGTTTCTTGAGTTAATAAAAACCTCAACGTTAATGGTGTATGCTAGCTCAAATTTTAACAGTGTTTACAAACTTTTATGTTGTTTTAAACATAATTGGTCTTTTTTGTGTATGTTTGTTTCCTCATATTTTTCTGGCAGGGTAATGAGACCAAGAGCTCCACATCAGAGGAGGCTATAAAAGCAGACCTTGCCTACAACAGCCTGAAGGTAACAGTTCAAAAAGTTTTTCAGTTTGTGTTCCTGTGTTACTGCTCTGCTGCCTCTTAAATTTTGGGTAAGTTGGACGACACAGGCGAATAAGTTCAGGATGTTTTCATACAGCTTAATTATGCGGGATTTAATAATTATTAATTATACGGGATTTGAAAGGATTGGCTTTAATTTAACTCCTGGAGGGCCATCAGCTAATGGAGGTCCTCAGGATTACTTGAAAATGAGGACAGGCTCTCAGAGAGCCTGATTAGTTAGAGCATGATTTAWTGGAATAGTTCACCTTAAAATGAAAATTATTTCAAATKTACTGACCCTCATGTAACCCTKTTTGTATATGACTTTCTTTCTTCAGCAAAACACAGAGTCATATTAAATAATATCCTGGCTCTTCCCAGCTTTATAATGGCACAGTGAATAGTGGCCAAGATTTTGAAGCTCCAAAAAGCGCATCCAACCATCATTTGTAAACACTTGTGCTGTCTACAGAGACAAGAGCTGGAGACTGAGAATAAGAAGTTGAAGAATGACCTGAATGAGTTAAGGAAAGCTGTGGCAGATAAAGCCTCAGAGAACAACTCGTCCAATGAGCTTCAGGACAGCTACAACCTGCTGCTGAATCAACTCAAAGAGGCCAATGAGGAGCTGGACGTGCGGAAAGAGGAAGTTATTATGCTGAAGACGCAGATCGTCAACACCACGAGACAGCTGGAGGAGTCTCATCGCATTGTGAGTCTGAAAACATCACCGCCTGCTGGCTGACATACAAGTTATTCAAATTGAGATGTCCATTAATATCTTTAATCACAACAGAATTCTAGTGATGTGTCAGAGTGGACCAATGACAAGAAGCCAGAGGACGGGGTGGAAACAGCAGATCCTGAATCAAAGAAGTAAGACAGTTTAATCTGCTTTATAACTCTTCAAAATAAACCTGAACCTGAACCTGAACCATCTTAAGTTCTTCACTCTGTGGCCTCTGTGACCTTTATTTTCTACACTGTTCATATGCAAATGTTATAATGTGGAATGTGTTTCAGGCTGTTGGAGGACCAGCTGAAGACTCAGTCTCGGCAGCACAACGATGAACTTGAAGCTCTTCACACACAGATTGAGCTGCTGAGGAACGACCTGGAGAAGAAGCAGGAGATGCTGAACCACTTCTCCACCCTGTCTCCTGAAGCTCTGGTGGAGTTCAGCGTTCAGCAGGAGCTCACACGCCTCACCAACGACAACCTGGTGAGATACCTCCACCCTAAAGTTAAATTTGTGTCCTCTGTTCCACACTGATGTTCTCAAGATGAATGTGATGGTGGCCTTGTTCTTCAGGATCTCAAGGAGATTAAGGAGAAGCTGGAGAAGAACGAGAAGAAGTTGAAGAAGCAGTTGGGGATCTACATGAAGAAAGTGAAGGAGCTGGAAGGTTAGATGTCAGCTGTCTTGAAGTGTTTGTGGTGGGTTTTGTGGTACTGCTGTGTGCTGATGTGCAGTTATTCTTTAGCAGTGACACAGACCAGGAGAAACAGACCAGAGCTCACCCGACAGGTGACCATACAGAGGAAGGAGAAGGACTTTGAAGGCATGCTGGAGTACTACAAAGAAGATGAGGCCTTGCTTATCAAGAGTCTAATTACAGGTCTGTGCATCTGTACAGAAAACACACTGTGAAACAGATAATATGTATATAGCTGTAATATGTACATATCCCAAGAAACAGGGAATGTTCTCAGAACGTTTAGAATGTTGTCTCAAAAACATTCTTGCAGTAACATTAGTAGAAGGTTTTTAAATGTTATATATCATATATATCAAATATACATATCAAAAATTGTATTCTTTAGGAGTTAGTGGACCATTAAAAAATGGCGTTTTGAATAAAATAACATTTTTATTATTTGTTACTTAATGGAAACCTAAAATTGTTAGCTGGGATGTATTAAATAACAATAAATCTAGACATTTAGACGTTGTTTATACATGTTTAATAAAGACATTGTATTATACTTTAGACATGAAGCCTCATGTTGTGTCGGCCACTGTCCCCTGCCTGCCAGCCTACATTCTCTTCATGTGTGTCCGGCATGCAGACTACATCAACAACGACCAGAAAGTTCACTCGCTCCTCACCTCAACCATCAATGCCCTCAAAAAACTCATGAAGGTCAGTGTGCTGTAAATACTAAACCACCACCGGCATTTACCCACAATTCAACCTTCATCAACGCACCATCAACCTCATACTGAGGTTTGAAGAGTTCCGATGTTTGTCCGTCATCCCTGTATTTATCTGTTTTCCAGAGAAACAACAATGATTTTGAGTTAACCTCCTTCTGGCTGGCAAACACCAGCCGACTTCTTCACTGTCTGAAGCAGTACAGCGGAGATGAGGTGAGATATCTCAAACTTTTCTGCTTGCTAAAGCTCACCAAAGATTTTTCCATCATCTTCTCCCTCTCATGTTTTTCCAAACTTGTTTGGTTTTCTTGGTGAACTGTCTCTTTAAATCTCACAGTGCTCTTGGACACTCAACAGAGCTGGTTTGAAGACCATTATAAGACCTTTCTTAAAGATCTTCTTCATGGTTTTGTTGTTGTTCTCTGTCACAGGCATTTATGACCCAGAACACTCCCAAACAGAACGAGCACTGTCTGAAGAACTTTGACCTGGCTGAGTACCGCCAGGTTCTGAGTGACCTTTCCATCCAGATCTACCAGCAGCTCATCAAAGTGGCTGAGGGCATCATGCAACCCATGATTGGTGAGTTAAACCAGTTTTTGGACTGCAGCTTCACAGACCTTTGAGCTTATGAGCTCTCTATGATGTCTCAATCTTGTTTATTCTGCTAGTGTCTGCCATGCTGGAGAGTGAAAGCATCCCCAGCCTGGCTGGAGTGAAGCCCATGGGCTACAGGAACCGCTCCTCTAGTGTAGACTGTGAGAGCGGAGGTCCGGTGGGCTACACGCTGCAGGCCCTGAAGAGGCAGCTGGGAGAGTTTCACAGCACCATGGCGGATCACGGCCTGGATCCTGAGATCTGTCAGCAGGTGATTCGCCAGCTCTTCTACTCCATCAACGCAGTGACCCTCAACAACCTGCTGCTACGCAAGGATGTTTGCTCCTGGAGCACAGGCGTGCAGCTCAGGTAACACCTCACAGTCTCCATACAGCAGAT
>JAZGTK010019046.1:0-11565 GCA_036877625.1 Ambastaia sidthimunki | reverse complement strand
TTTTTTTTACCTGCCCTGGTTTTGTTCTGTATGAATGACCTTGATGTTGTTTTGGACCACAAATGACTCAATGGTTCTTGTGTCATGACATTATGACGTTTTGTCATATAAGTTTTTCTTTTGCGCTCTGTAAAAGAAAGAAAGTTGTACAGCTTTGAAACAACACCAAATTATGAAAATAATTTTGGGGTGAGCTATCCTTTTAAGAAGCTTGTGGAGACCCAAGCACATCCAGCATCCAGAACACAGCCATGCTGGTCTTTTCAGCAGGGAACAGAAGGGTTAAATTCTGAGGGGATGCTGTTTACTTGATCAGACGCCCTGAACCTGCAGCTTCAAATGAGATAAACCAGGGAGTAAACACTTAGGTCACCGCTGTGGTATTGATTACCTATGGCACCCCACTATCGGTCTTAACCTCTATCTCTTTCTACTCTTGTCTCGTTCGCAAACACCCTCTCCATCTCTCTCAGCTCTCCCTGTTTTGTCTTCATAACTTTTTAGAGAAAGATGCAGACAAACAAAACAAACTGCAGACGAAACATCAAAAAGAACAAATGTTTGTTTTGAGTCACTTGTTAAGTCGAGCTTTGACAACATGCAGAATTGGATCTTTTGGAGTGACAACGTATTGCTTTGTCAGAATTAATTATGAAATGACTGTAAAAAGTAAGATATAAAAGATATAATCACAATTTACAATTCAAATAAAATTGTTTAATGAACGATCATGGTTACATTATAGATTTTGTATATTGTAGTTAAAAGTCTTGAGTGCCAGCTTAAGATTAAATAGACTCAACTTTCTAAGGTAGAAAAACATCACAACTGGCAGATGTTTAGATTGATTCAGAGCAACAGAGATATGAAATGAGGATGGATTTGACCAGAACAGTTGTCAGAGAGCGGTATAAATATTGTGTTTGTCAGACACCAGGCAAACACAATTTGTGCTGCTTTGTGAGACGCTTTCATAGAAGTGACTTCGAAAAAGAATGCCTGTATCACGCAAGTAGGAATTTCCAGAACAGGTGGTTAAAAGCACAAGTCATATGTCAAGCATAGGCTTTGAAATACAAGGAGAATTGATACAAAAAGTTCTGCAAATTGCAAATATAAAAGTACAGTTTGCTGCAGTGAGTTTATGTTGAGTCAAGTCAATAAGTACAGAAGCCTTTCTCTTTTTTCCTAACAGACAACAAATTAAACACCAAGTATTGACTTGGTAAAATATTTTGTTGATCACTGTATTTCTACAGTGTTGCTCAAATATTCTGGTTAGGGTTTGTTCTAAACTGATTAATATCTGCAATTAATTCAGCCCTATCTCATTACCAATTAACTGTGTTTTATAGATATTTTCTAATTTCCTAACTGCCAGTTTTATTCAAAGCTACTCTCAGTTCATTCAAAATACACATGTATTTATTTGTTTATTCCCTGGGAATCGAACCCATCAACTTTTGGTGTTGCTAGTGCAACGGCCTATTGACCAAAGAGGAAGTGATCTAATTCGACCCAGAGGTGTCTGCGCTCAAACCCAGTTTATGGGACATGTATTGGAGGGGTGTTTATTGAAGTCCTGAACCCTTCCATCTCTCATTAAATTGATTCATGGACCCAATAAGCAGTGCTGGGGCAGCAGGTGTGGATGTCGGCGTGAAAGCTCGGCCTGGTTACATCCATCAGCCTGAGCAAGCAGAGTTAAGACCGATCCCACGCGACTTCTCCAGAGGCCCTGCTGCCAGGCCTCAACCTGCTCACCTACACACACATCTGAACGACCTGTTCACACATGCACACACACACACACAGAGAAAGATGGATATCACGGACATATGGGCCCACATGTACACAAATGCTCCCAGGCTACCAAAGAAGGCAGAAGGTCAAACCTGCTGTCTGAAGGGACCTTTCAAATGAGGTTAAACTAGTGACATGTTCATTTATCAACTTCTAGAACTGGACTAATAGCTCAGCTTGATACTGGTGAAGACAAGTGTGTTCTTGTGTGCTTCTGGTCAGCCGTGTTCTGGCATAGTATTCTTCCTGATTTTTCTTTACAGATCCCATTCTACCACCATGTTTGTCTTATGTGCTTCAGCACATAGTGAAAAAAAATCTGCTCATCTAGATTTTTTGAATCAGAGATGATCGAATGGGTGGCTTTCAACTATAGCTAATTCACACGTCCTTTTGATTTTCAGTATGGAACTGAAAATGTGAGAGATCTTGTGTTGAAATATGCAGCATTAATTCATTCAGTAGGAGGCAAAGAATGCACCCTAAATGAAAGAAAATTCTTCATTTTCATAGTGGCACTAAACTGAACCCAAATAACAATTTTTTGGTTTTAAAAATGTAAACATTTTAAAGTAAAATTCCAGGAATGTTCAAATGTGTAAATTAATGTTATTGCTTAGAATGTTATACTAACATTATTCAAACTTTAAATTTCTTGGAGTTTTTATGCTCTGCTAACAACTCAAGAATAACATTATATGATAAAACATTACTGCAGGAATGTTTTTTTTAGAAAACATTAGCCAATGTTCTGAAGTGTTTTGAGATGTTTCCTGTTAGCTGGGAATGTTTTATGGTGTAGCCTGTATGTCATTGCAAACTATGTTGGAGGATAAACACCTTCACAGCATGTCTACAGTCTTTCACATATTTTAAGGGCAAGCCTAGTGTTTCCACTTTGGAGAGAGAGTGTCTGTCAACTGCTAGAAAAATGTAAACTCTGGTAGATTCTTTTTAAGGGGGTTTCATTTTTAACAATGTGATGTCAATTAAATAAAAGCATATTTAACTGACTTTAGACTGACTTAGATGATACATGTACTGTGGGTTAGATATGTGTGTGTGTGTGTGTTTACAGTTTCTTTGTAAAGTGAACACTGTTGCTCTGACACAGGGGTGTTTCTGCTTAGATTTAGTTCAGCAAAAGCAAAAATTATAGCAAGCACTGGTGTCTATTGAACATGACATTATCCATCCATTTTCTGTAGTGCTTTTCACATGTAGGGGGGTGCAGAATCTTTCAGAGTGTATCTCTGGTAAAAATCACATCAGATGCCTATTTAAATTCCCTTTTAGAATTTTAATTCTATTCAAAAGTTCTAATTCAAGCAAAGTTCTAGTACCACCACAACAGTGTGAAATTGTGATATTTAGAAAAGTCTTGGGTACGAGCTTGTTATTTGGCTAGTGTAAAGCTTGGTTCAGTTTCCATGGAAACCACTGAGGATATATTAAGCGCTTAGCTAATTAGGTCTTATGTGTAATTATGAAATGTAGGCTGTGGATTAGCATTACTCTCTCAAAACCTTTCATTACAGTTACCTCTGGCTGCACCAGTCTCTCAGCATGTTAAATATATCTAGTCTTAAAGCTATCAAAAATTGACACTGCGAGGGTGATACTTAGCAGTAGTCTCTATGGAGACCACTTATAATTAAATAACAAAACTCTTAACTTGATTTTTAAATACAAGCGCAGGTGTTCGTAAAGAATCAATCCGCAAGCTGCCAGTCAGTGCTGAACACTGCAAAAATACCGCCCGGTTTCTTCAGATGTCTACATTTGAAAGTCTAAGGCACTTTAAAATGCAGTTCCACCCACACTGCACACCTTAAGAGCCCAAATAAACAGGAAGTTAAACTGAGTGTGTAAAAGGCTGTCCAGGCCCACAAAAGCCTCATTCTTCATTCTGCTAAATGTAACATAACAGCCTGTTTGGCCATTACGGTTATTGATGACTTTGATGGGGTCATTATACATGCTGTGGGCAGCACATGCTCTTCACTTGCTCTTGAGAGTGACGTTGGGTGGTGGAAGACCCCCAGAGACGAGAAGAGAGTCAAGACTAGACTTCTCAATGTGCTGACCCACCCAGACCACAACTTTATTAATGGAAATATGCATAATTTAAACACAAATAGCATGTCTGCAATTTTTATGTTGATTTCTTTTATGTTGATAGTCTCAGTGGCTAACAGTAAAAGTTTAATCTTGAATCTTCATGAGGCCGTTAATGGAACAGCTTGATACTCCTGTTTAAAAGACTTGTCTTGCACTAGTGTTTTCAAGCTGGTTTAGATGCTAGTTTACTTGAATGTGTAGGTTGTTTTTGGTTTAATTTCTGTTTACCTGGAAGACCAGTATGGTTTCAAGGACAAAGTATTGCTGGCAGCTTACTCTGTCGAATCAAATTAGTAGCCTAATAAAAGCCATTTCATTTAACAGTGTTTCTGTAGCTCAGTTGGTAGAGCATTGCGTCAGCAGCGCTAAGGTTGTGGGCTCGATTTGGGGCACGTGTAGTGATAAAATGTATAACTCGAATGTACTGTAAGTCGCTTTGGATAAAAGCGTCTGCCAAATGCATAAATGTAAATAAATGAAGGCTTAATTTTATCTTAGGATACATTCTCATACAGTATATGTTCATCTGGGTTCAAGGACAACCTGTTTCCACACAAAGCAGTGCTTTTATACAGGAGGCTCCCGTTAGAGGACAGTGTAGTGCAGAGAACATGTTTTTTCTGCCTTTTTTATTCTAGCCAAACCACAATGTCCTTTTTCTGTTTGATACAATCAGTCTAAAGAAAATGTGAAATATAAATGTTTACTTTATCTTGGATGATTGATCATATGTTCACCCTCCTCTCTTTCATACACACACATTTACATGTGATCATTTGGCAGACGCTTTTATCCAAAGCCACGTACAGTGAATTCAAGGTATACATTTTTATCAGTACTTGTGTTCCCTGGGATCACAAGTACACAACCTACAACCTTTGCGCTGCTAACGCAATGCTCTACCAGTTGAGCTACAGGAACACACACATGCAAAGATGGTTACACACACACTTGCACATGATTTAACTCTGCTGTGCAGGTGGTAGTCTTTACTATTGATCTCTAACATGCAGCTGTGTGGAGAATCTGATGGATTGATTTGATGGGCCACTTCACAGCTGTTGCAGAGTCTGTGAACACTCGCAACCACAAGCTTTTCGTCAGCTAATCAGCTAAATGGATAAATACAACTCTAAAATCTGATTGGATAAACCATATTTTAAGACCAACAATCAGTTTTGTCCAACCTGTGATTAATAGTTAGAATTAAGGAAGAGATCATTTCATAGTTACTGTAATTCCAACAAGTTGTAAATTGAGCAATACTTCAGACTTTGAATTTGGATTGGTTTTCAATTTTAAAATGCTGGTAAATGCTCACATGTGACTTCACATTTTACATTGTGTAGAATATAATGCAAATGCAGCTAATGTTATAATCTACATGTTGAAAAAATTGTTTATTTCTAAAAATGTATATAAACATGTATTTATTGACTTAAACAGGAATCAATACATTGCTAAAGGAAATTGAGTCCAGCATGTGTTAAAATTCTGATAAAAATTGTATAGCATCCATAACACTCAAGATTACACTTAAAAAAAGCTTGAATTTGACACTGTAGATCACAGACATTATAGTTACACAGCAATGCAGCTGAGATTGAATTCATGTAAAATGTTCTTTCAAAAGTGCCATAATTCACATCTCATCTGCCACACAAAGGCCTTGAATGTCTGAAACACAGCTCTCGAATCAATGCGCAGCCTTCAGCTATACTCTGATGGCCACATTCAATTGCTTCAAAACGACTTTGGCTTTTTCTCCTTTTTCCTGCAGTAGCAATTTCTCTCGTGTATTTCCTGCATTATTTGTATGCATATACATACGACAAGCACCCACACATGTATCATCCACCCAAATCATCCCAGTTTTACCAGTTGAACAAATGTCTGCAAATACCAACAAAATCCCTACAGATAGGCTGCTTTATTAAGGTATAATCTTGACAACGCTAGCTTCTCACTGGCTGTGTAAAAATGTGATATTTCTTAGGCATATCATTTTCCTTCATCTCCTCTGTGGTCCCCACAGTCTTTCATGTGCATGCTGTATCTCTCTATATTGTATTCTTATGGATTTCCCCAGTATTTCTGATGTTACGGCCAATGCAATGCCGGTCTCTTGGGCTTGATGAATTATTGCCTGTTTTTAACTTGGGTTTCTTCCCTGTCAGATCGAAAAGAAAAACATGTATAAAATGTTATTTGCATTCTGTCATGACCGTCTCTTGTGTTTAGATGGGATTTAGTATCTGTTTGGTATCAAAGATACACAAAATTTTGCTTTGATGCTACTTTTGTCACAAACCTTGTATGTTTAATCAAGATATCAAAATTGTGGCAAGTCATTTAGTAAAACCACAGACTGTTCCTTTTTACAGTAATAGATGTAAAAAAATTAACTCTTATTATTAAAATTGTTACAGCATTTAAATTATTGCTTTGGTGAAACCAGGGTCTTTGAATTAACACAAAAAGCTAAACATTTTGTATGGTTGTACTGAGACACATACATTCACACTTTTTATATGTAAACACCTGTAAAGTCATTGAAATCTTTCAAAGAATACTCAGGGCTGTAATTACTAGGACCTTTTTACGTTGTAAAAGCTTTTACAACACCCTGTAGAACTTGCAACCTTTATAAGTAGAAAGCTGTGTACAAATCATCAGAAAGTAACAGGACGGGATTATGTGTGAAATGCCATCACAATAATGTTTTCTTACACTAGCTTCCCTCCAAGCACTAATGGCTTCCTATTGACATCCTGTCCATGCGGACCAGCACACCTCTCCAGCGGCCTTCCTGAAGGAATAATGTGTCTTCTGGAAGTCCCAACGTAAAGCAATAATCTGTGAGCGCATGTACAAAATGGGTTGAAACCCTTAATAATAGATGATGGCATCATTAGTTTTAGCTTGCAGAACATGGAAGTGTTTCTTCTGTGGATATAAGATGGCAAAGGTGTGAAATGATGGATTACACTAAGAGATACTGCAAGAAACAGAAGTTGTTTTTATGACACAAGGAGTCAAATTTTCCTAGCTCTTATACAGTGAATTAGTTTCTTCTTCTAAAAATACTGTGAAATTCACTGTACTGTGAAACTTAACATTTTCCAAGTGGCAAAGAGTTTTTATTGATTCCAAGCTGCAAAGAAGTTCCCAGCATGAAGAATGAGTATCTTAGGTTTATGTTTAACTATGTATGTGTATGTTTGTTTGCTAGACTTCTGCACAAAACATTCATTAACCAATAAGATGCAGGCTTTGCAACAAGACTTTTATTAAAAGATGACGCAATTAAAACTATAGTGACCCAAACAAAAATCTGTCAGTAACCAATTCTAATATTTCTGTTGATGCTTGGAGTGTATGTGGCTTAAGGTGTGTCGCACAACAGCATGTAACCCTGTTACATTTGTTACTAAAGCTAGTCTGGATTATTTTTACAGTTGACAGTTTGTAGTGAATAATCACAAAGTCACACTGTTCCCCCTGAGAATATTTTAATTATGCCGTCATCGTAAATGTGTTTGTCTAAATGAAGCTTTTCAAAGCAACAGTTTGCTGCTTGCACTGTGTTTTCTTTTTATTTCAGTCACACACCTGTATTAGGATGTGCACAACGCATAAACACTAAATCAGGCCTGTTGAACTGGTTCATTTTTTTTTACTCTAGTTCAGAGCTATACAGTATCGCTGCAAAAATTGCAGGTTGCAATTTTTCACCATCTGGAATTTTTCGAGACAAATTTGTTAGCAATAATTGAATAAGTAGAAATGAGTCTTAAAGAAGTTTTAAAGAAAAGCCAGCAACAAAATTAGCATTACAAGTGGACCTTAGGGTAAGAGTTACTGCGTTTCAAGTCTTCTTAAGCTATAGAAAACTTAACAGAGAAGCAGGTTAGGCAGTTGCTTTCTAAAAATGTTCTCCTCCACAGTCATCAGTTTTATTATCTGTTCCACATTGACACACATGTTCAGTTGTTCTGGGTATTGTAGCATGTTGTGGTGTTTTGGAAATAATGAAGTCAAAACTATTTTTGAAACTGAATGCATAAACGCATGAGATTTTGGAGCTTCAGTGGAGCGGAAAACTTTTAGTAAATAATGACTTTAGGGTGAACTGTTCCCTAAGTATCCATGCTGAAACAGCCATAATCAGCCTGAAGCAGAATTTTTCAGTTATCTGATATAAAATGTTAAGCTATTGCTTAACATTTTATTTGGTTGGTTGAAATCCCTCATTTATAAATAAACCTTTTGTGGAAGTTAAAGTTTATATTACACTTTTGGGTCAAAGCAACCAAATGTGTCAGGATGGTTGTTTTTACGCTGTCAATAGACAAACACTTGTTCCCATTGAAAAACTACATGGCAATTTCAAGCTACATTTAACTGCAATGACTTAAAAAATGGCTGCAGTTTTTTAAATGAGGCTTTAACGCGCAGGTGTGGTCTTTAATGTTCTGTGTTTCCTAGATGCAATTTCTTTCCTTCTGATTGGGCCGAGGAGAGGTGAGAAACCCTATGAGCACCAATAGTTTAAGCCGGAAGAGCAAGACCAGAGGTTAGTTTAATTTAAAGTGCTCTGTAGCACAGCTGGCTGAGATTGTATTCAATCCCTTAACAACCTGTGCTCAGTTACCAGTATACTTCCTCACATTTCAGAACAAGGAGAATATTTCCATTAGTTTCACCACATGAACACGAACTACATTTACAGAAAGGCCAAAAAGTCTCACAGTGGTATTGTGCCAAGCAATTTTCCTGGTTTTAACTTGATTTTTCTCAAAACGGTCCTGAGAGAAAAAGGATGTTTGTACAAAATAACAATACAATAATGCTTAAATGCCAAAAATTACAACTCATTATTAGACTGTATTATTATACAGTCATTATTAACTAGCCCTGTGTTAACTTTTTTGAATAATTTTTGATATACACAGCAGTCCTCACATCATTGGTAGGACAATTTATCGTTACATAATTTATTTGAGCACATTTTTTAAATATAATTTTGCTAAATTAACGTTTAACCAACAGCCCAAAAACAAACTATACGTATTTCATATGACTCATGCGTTGTTTTACGGTTCTTCTAAAGCCAAGCGAGAGAATTATGCTAAAAGCAAATCAATTTTGAGTCACAATGTTTCGAAACGGTTTTTACACTCTTTCAAGTCAACCTACCAATGTCATCAACATACAAGTCTCTGCGCATTAAACTGTGATAGGAGAAAGTATTTTAACATCAAACAAATGACTCACATCGGCTTTAGGGGAAAAGCCTTTTTTGCTGTGTGAAAAGAAATTGATTTTTCCCAAAAAAGCCATACAAAAGTATAGTCAAACACGGCAATACTTGTTTAATGAGCAGCAAGAGCAGCATAACAGTCATCAATGGTGCCAGGTCACCCCACGCAGCAGCTCTGGATGGTGCCGTCACACACCTCCATACTGCGAGTGAATTTTGAGGTGTTGTTTGGTATTGTATGTCTAAATGCGAAAAACCCAACCTCCTCCTCATCTATTACATCATGTCTC
This sequence comes from Ambastaia sidthimunki, assembly GCA_036877625.1. Lineage (NCBI taxonomy): Eukaryota > Metazoa > Chordata > Actinopteri > Cypriniformes > Botiidae > Ambastaia > Ambastaia sidthimunki. The sequence goes on along the minus strand of JAZGTK010019046.1, from coordinate 2,088 downwards.
AGAAATTGCAGTTATACACTAACAATTTGATTGATTTCAGGGCGGTAGTGATAAATTGGCTTTTTCTTCTCTAATTTTCAAAAAAATCATAATTTTGGGCTGAATCTGCCTGCCACTGAGAAATTGGATGCATTTCAGAACCCTGTGAGCTGTCTACAAAGAAATGAAGACTGTCTTAAATGTAGAAAAATGGTACGCTCTTCAAAGATACCTTAGATTGGTAACATTTTGGAAATAACAACAAACACACTAAGAGCCCATAGTGGATGGAGCAAAGAGAAATATTAAACTAAAGTTTTTAATCAGCCTTAGAAATCATTAAATCACACTTATATGTACTGTTTCAGCCAAAATTTCCATGTATACTTATTTTTTTGTCCACATTCACGGATTGTCTGGTGCATATTACATATAAAAACTGGCAGGCATTTTACAGATCTGGCAAGCCTGAATCAGATATACTGACTTCTAAAGCACACTGTTTTTTTTTCCTTTTTTAATCAGTGTGCCTGGAAACAAAGTTGTTTTAGGTACTATGTTGATACTATAAGTGTTTTCCAGAAGGAAGTAATCAGTCATCAACATCTTCAAATGTTTTGTGAAATAATCAGTACTTTTTATTGGTGTTTATATATGACAATTCACAGAAACCACAGCACCATTATTTTGTTATTTCCACATCTGTTGATTATTGCGTTGTGATCTATTTGCTTTCAGTTTGCTTCTAAATGGCTCATAAAAGGGCAGTTCTTGGTTAGAATAAGCTACAAAATAGACCAGATCCTATGCCTCTAATAATTTGTATTTAGTGTCTCTTGGCCCTAAAATTGAAGGGAAATGTAAAGAGGCAAATTTCTCTTCACAGAGATCTTATGTTTTGTTATTCTTTACTTAATGAATTATAAATCTGAATTATGATCCACTCCAGGTATGAAGGTTTTTAGTAAACAATGCCTACCTTCACCTATTCTAGTCATTAGCTCTTTGGATTGTGATGATGCAGAAGATATCTGAAGTGTTTCATTAATACCCTCTTTTAGTGCCAACAAATCAGCACAGATAGGACATTTAGATATTCACAATCAATACAACAGTCAGTTTGCAAAGTAAGAGCAGCTAAGTCCAGTATTGGAGCTGTATGGAAAGGTGCTGCAGTATGGATTCAGTCATATTAAGGCTCTTATGAGCTCCTTATCCTCATTGCCCGCAGTATTGATCCTAGACTCAGCTCATGTGATGGACAGTGTAGTATCTGTACCATCTAAATGTGACTATTACTATCCCAGAGATAAAGATGTAGTCAAACTGATATTATCAATTAGCCATTTTAGTCTGCAGGCCAGTAGCTCAGGATTGGCCTACTTTCGAGATTGTTATAGTATGATTATTGCAAATGAACACACTCCCAGTTCTTTTTGTTTTTTGGCTTTGTTTCAAAATCTAGTGAGCTGCCTGCATGCACAGCATTTTTAAGGCATTATAGGAGCTCGTGAAACACACAGCTTTATCGCGTCCTTTGAGTAGATAATCCCATAATGCATTGCACCAAGCTCTGGAATAAAAAAATAAAAATATCACTGGCACTTTTATCCAGTACAACTTGGAAATTAATAAAATGAGGAATATCACAAGCAATTTATCATACAAAGTCAAAGAAGTAAAAAAGAAGTAAAAGAGGGGGTTATTAATATTTCATGTGAGGTGCTGATGTGTCTTCAGGTGCTTCTTGTAAGTAGTGTTGTGGTTGTTTCAGCAGAACAGGTGGGGGTTGAAAGCTCATTCCACCACAGAGGAGCAGAGAGTGTGAAGTTTCTGGAAAGTGACTGAGCCTCATTAAAATGAGATCAGACACCTCTTACTCACTGGTCAATAGGCACGGATGGAAACATAGACTTAAAGTGTCGAAGTATGAGGGTGATGTTCCAGGTGCAGACCTGAAGGCCAGTGTCTGTGAAGCCAATAGCGGTTTCACTTTGGACCATGTTTTTGCATCGTGTGTAGGATTGGTGTTTCTGCAGAGGTTTAATCACTGTTGATCAGCCAAGACAACATTGCAAAACTTCCTTGAACTGGTCACCATTGTGGAGA
>JAZGTK010019045.1:0-11565 GCA_036877625.1 Ambastaia sidthimunki | reverse complement strand
ACTCCAAAATGGTAAATGTTCTCCATACGTTAATGGATAAAACAAAGGACATAATTTGTAGGCCAAGTCTTGTCTAAGCCCTCTCCTCAGCCTCCGTCAACCAATCCAATACTGCCCTAAGGAAAATATCCAAAGCCTTGCATTTGGACTGAGGTTGGAAGGTCTATTTGCCTCTCTGTCAAGAATCGATTTATCCTGCTCTCCAATTTATTTCTCCTCGTTCCTGCGATCCATACGGTTCCTGCCTCTGGGGAAGAACCAGGGGAGAGACAGCGAACAGCCTCCCAACACATTCAAAAGTTGATCTACAGCCTCCACAACATAAACCAATATGTACCTTCACTCCACAGCGCAGAAAACATCTCTGGAGGTTCCTGAGATGGAATGCGTCTAATGTTACCCAGACCGCCAAGAAGTCGCAGCATATCGTAAATTCTTTTAGGCATATTTTTATATGCAGAGATATTGATGAAGATTTTTGCCAATATATCTAAAGTGTGAATCGTCCAGGGGTTTCCTAATCTTCATAATGCCATGCCAATCAAAAACGAAAATAAAAACTTCAGCCAAAGTTGTCTGGCAGGAAGTAAACATGTTAGCTGGAATAATTACCCTTTTGTCCCAAGGACAAAAATATGCATGGAAATATGGTGGGAGAATTAGATATATTAGCATTAGAAACATAAAATAAATCTTGCTATGACTAATACTAAGCATACTGTAAGCCATTACTGCAACTGAAAGAAAACAACATTAGAAGTATTGTAGTTATTGATCACTATCATTATGAGAAGCATCTCATTATTCAAGCCACTGCTACAGTGGTATGACTAACAGAGCTCAATATGTGCTGAGTTCACTGCCCAACAAGGAAGAAATCAGATACAGTCTGTCATATTTATTTCTGCAAAGAATTCCTCAATCATTCCTGTGTCCAGTTCTGAAATAAAGCCATTTTCATTGAACAACAATACTTACCAGAACTACAAAGGCCAGATGGAAGCCTGGCACGTCCCAACACCTGAAAGTGATCAATTCCGATCTGTACAGGGAAAATTGAAATCCATAGGAAATTAGATTGTTTCAATGATTTATTGGAATGCTAAATCATTCTGTGTGATCTGGGCTGTCATGCTGTACTTTCCACAGGTCTGGGGCTGCTGCGATGTCATCAGGGTGCTGCTGCGATGTCATCAGAGTGCTGCTGTGATGTTGTCAGAGTGAACTTGCTTATGTCACAGGCCAGTCTGATCCAATCCTATGGTGGGAAACTGTTCCTCTGTACCCCGAAGGAGAGAGTGGAACTTGCTTATGGCTCACTAAAAGAAGAAAACAAGAGAGTCAGTGCTTCAATGCTCACTTATGTCAGTACTTATGTACATAACATAAAGCAATAAAAATAGCGGCATGTAAAAAGGAAGACAAATACAAGCCAACGAAAGGAGTGATAGCAAAATAAGGCATGAAAACTTTCTGTTTCTGTTTTGGAGGAAGTGTCGGGGGGTTCAATTCCATCCACATTTGCTTTGTCCACATTTAATTGCTTCGTTTCTTTATTTCAGCAGACGGGAAGGGAAAAACAAGACAACAACCCCCCCCAACATACCAGCGATGGCAGCTAATGGAGGGGGTGTAATTGTGAATGGAGGCATTCAACGGGAGATGCGGCTGGTAAATTGCTGCAGACAATGCATAGCGCAAGGATGCTCAGATCGCCGGCATTTAGAGACGCTGGGGTAATTGCCCCTCCGCGGAGATGGAGGGAAATGAGTGGGAGAGGAAGGAATCAACGAGAGAGCAAAGTAAGAGACGTTAGGTGAAGAAAAGTGGATATCAGAGATGGGGATGGTAAAGATGAGTCTACAGACTGAATGGATGGGAGTCTGGAAGGAAGAGGAGGAAGAGATGAGTGTGTGTTTACGCGAAGAGAAGATGATGTGGGGGAGGGCGACGTGGTGAAATAGGTTCTCAACACTGCACTTTGCAGGAAAAATAGCCGTCAACCACGAGAAAATGGTACAAAGACACCGTGTGCTCAAGTACAAAACATCCTCGCATACACACGCTCCTCACACTATAGAGAAATGTATCAGAAGTCTAGACATTAACATTTAAAGGAAACATCCAAGGTCACAGACGCAGAAGAAAGAAGATGGTCACAAACAAACAGACAACGCAGCAAGGGATGAAAAGAAGAAAACAACAACAACCATTCACAGACAAAACACATCTGTCAACAGAACAGCATCCTCACTAGAGAAAAACATCAGGGAGCAACAATTCAATTAAACACATCATCCTGGTTAAATTACGGCTACATAATCACTGCAATTCACCATTGCCTAGAATTACAAATTCACAACACAATGGGCTGAAACCCAGCAAGATAGACGGGACCATTGATAGCTTTGGCAGGAATCAGATGGTGTGTTTTGATTCACAGAAGAACTTGCCGCCATTAAGTCTGAGGTGATGTGAGGAATGTTGAGATTCTAAAAGTATAATATATATTTAAATATGTATCATTATAAATTAAAACAGTGAATTTACTATGATTAAAATGCTTTCCTAGGCACAACACTTGTTTGTGTTTGCTAAGCAACTTGTCAGCCTCAGATGTGGATTTACCCAGCTAACAATTTTAGGTTGTATGTTCAGTTTTTAGATGTTGTTTGCTTGGCTATCAAAATATTATTTGAATGTTATTCTAAAATGTTTTTAAAACATTCCACAAACTACTTAAGAATAATGTTTTTGTTATATAGATACATAACACTACAGTATATACTATTATACAACGTATATATACTAAGTATATATGTTGTACTAACATTACTGCAGGAATGTTTTGGCAACTTTAAGAGAATTTTTATAGAACATTAGCCAACGTTCCGAGAATGTTTCCTGTTAGCTGGGTATCTGTCTTTACAATGATATAGAACAGACTCACCCAGAAGTTTATTGTGTTTCAATTAAACTTGTGAATTTTTAATAAATCCTTTAGCTGACAAAAAAACCCCAAGTTATTTAATAAACAAATTGTTTGCATAAAATGGTCTTGTATAGCTGGCAGATGGACCAGCAGTGAGAACTCTGCAAATGCTCCACTGAGTGTCTGTGTCACACCGCTAAATACCATCCCCTCCTCGACATAGCGGTTAACAAGATGGTAGCAGGCCCGGCGCGGCAGACACACACCGCTGACACAAGACGGCCGGGGTCAGCAGGGGTCATGTTGTAATTACACATATAGCTCCCTCTGTGAGCAGCAGGCCGGCTGAGCTTACAGCCACTGGCTACTGTGTCACACACTCTCACACAGAGTATCTTATAGTGCTGACACATGCTGAGAGTGGCCGGTGCTTGTGAGGCAAACACACAGTGAGAAAGTGATTACAAGGCAGGAGGAGACAACAAAGCAAACAGAGACACTGAAGTGCTGAAAACATGATTATTAGTACTGTGTACCGGCAGGGTGGAAGTTCTTGTGACTCTGTCTGTCCCAATCTTTAGGCTTTCTTTTAGAATACAACATTATGGTGTGTGTTTATGTATGTTGTATGTGCTATTGATCCTTACCCAGCTAACATTAGCTAATGTTCTTTAAAAGTTCTCTTAAGGTTAAAAAGTTCTTGTAGTAAGGTAGAACATTTTAATGTTATATATCATATATCCAAAACATTATTCTTAAGTTGTTAGTTGAACGTTGATTTAAAAAAATGTGAGTTTTTGAAGGTTCCTAGAACTTTCAAAATAACACTTTTAATGTTTTTGTTAGTTAATGAAAACATTATGGAAATGTTCTTACATACTAAACTTGTTAGCTGGGTAACAAACTTATTGTCACTAGATGGATCAATCTGTGGGTGGTGTAGTGGTTTATGCTGAGCACTGGTAACAAAAGGTTGCAGGTTGTACTTCTGCAAAGTACAAGTTCCCTTGAGCCAGGCAGTAAACCACAGGTTACTCCAGCGGGACTATCCCTGTGATAAGTGTAGCTATTGTAAGTTGCTTTAAAAACCATCTAAAATATTACTAACAAGACTGTAACTTTATAGTGGGGTATTTTGATGGAACAGGGAACTGCTGAATAATGCCAAATATATCCGCAAAGCAGCTGATTAAAAATGAGTGTAACACCACCCCAGCTAACAATTTTAGGTTGCAAGAACATTTCTTTAATGTTTCCATTAAGTAACAGAAACAAAAATGTTATTTTTAATTTTCTAGGAACATTCAAACTTGAATTCTGTAACATTTTTAAAACGTTCTATTAACAACCTTAGAATAATGTTAACATTAAAACAGCTCTACCAACATTTGATAAATGTGAAAAAAGCTTTTAGAAAACGGTAACCAGCATTCTGAGAACGTTCCCGGTTAGCTGGAACATGATGTTCTAAGAAGGATCAGGTCTAAGGAATAAGAGCATCCCACAGCTGAGCACAGCATTGATTTGTTGTGGGTAAATAAACCACTGGACACCGCTGGTGAATCGATACTCCTCTCTAACCTAACCACAAGAGAAGCCCCTCATACAGCCCCTCATACAGCCCCTCATACAGCCCCTCATACGGCAATGTTGTTCACTTCCTTTAATAGTGGCAACATTTATCAAAAATTTCATGCATTTTAAAGCTGAGACAACACGATTTCACTGTAACACTAATCTGTTGTGAAGAATGTAGATAAACGCAATGAATCTAGGAATTTGTCTCTAGGTTAGTTTCACATTCTCAGATATAAAATGGGACATGGATTACGAGTTTATCACTCAAAGTGAGAGATACAATATCATGTCACAGTGGTGCACCACATCTGGAAGCACGTGAAACTCTAAAAAAGATGAAAAGCGCTACCCACAGGGTCTGAAACAAATGAAAGCAAAGGTGTTTATAAATGAACGCACGGGCACGTTCGGGGAGCGAGCGAGCGATTGCGGGAGATAGATGGCACTACAGACAGAACGAGCGAGATTGGGGAGGAAAAGACTGGAGGAGATAGATGAGGAGAGCGGCCTACAGTTCAGGCAGAAATGAAAGAGATATCACGAGAGAGGATGAGATAGATGGAGGAAATGAGAAGGCGGAGAGAAGGAGACGGTCATGTGGTGAGCAGCAGACATATAGAGGGGCGGTAGAGGGAGAGAGGTGGGCCGTGGGGTGTACCAACAGAGCTCTTGCTGGGCGTACATATGTAGAGCAGCAGGGAAGCAACTCTCTGGCTGAACCCTGGCTTTCATTTCTTGTTTTATCAGTCACTTTCTGCAGGACTGTACCTTCTCCTCTTTATCTAAAAGGTAACATGTGACAGATCTCATGCTTTGCACATGGACAGGCCCCCAAAAGATCTCGGATGTGCACATATACACAATCAGCGCAAATAAACAAAACACATTTGACATCTCTAAACTCATCAGCTATGAAAATGCATGCAAAAATATGCAAATTATGCACCTCTACAAATCCACCTTGGGCCAGTTTGTGCTTTTGTGGATTTTTGTGTGAACACAATGGAGAGAAGTGTGTGTCTCGGTGTGTGAGGGAGTTTCTGTTCAGTACAGTGGAGATCATTCGGGTATTCCCTCCCTCCATCTGGGAAAGCTCGGTGACAGCGTGACACTGACAATGTTTGTGTGTAAATACAGGGTCTGTCAGTCACATACGTGCCCGTATGGGCTGTGACGCTTTAGGCTTTACATTATTGAGTGTCTCTGGCTGAAAAACAGGCCTGGAACTCTTGGAGTCCAACCAGGATTTCATGTAAACACAGTGGGATGCTGGAGCGTTGGCAAGATCGGGGCATTACACTGACGGTCCAATGGGAAAAAAAAGCGGAAGAATGTGCTAGGATGGTGATTGGGTATGCATACCTCGGGGGGGTACTTAAGCAGGTTCCGATGGGTAAAGCAGGTTCCAGATTGGAAATTTTCTTGTTAAACCTATAAAACCAGAAACATCAATTTATTACAATTTTCAGAGCGATCAAGACAGAAAGTAACAGTAAAAATAGTGTTCTCTCAGCTCAGTTGGTAGAACATTGAGTCAGCAGTGCAAACATTGTGGGTTTAATTCCCATAGATTGTTTACCTTGAATGCACTGTAAGTCACTTTGGATATAAGTGTATGCCAAATACATAAATGCAAAAAAATATATAGTTAGATTTCTATAGTTACAGTTGGTTAACATATAGATGCACACATTCCTGAAAAGTTTTGAAAGTTAAATGTATGTTAAAACCCCAAACGAATAATCCTACTAAATAATTAAACTAAAGACGAGGAATGTTAATTCCTGTACTGAAGGAAATACAACAGCAATGGCAGGAAAGAAACAGCTGGAATCGTCTGTCTCTGTGGCCTGCAGCATTATCCTTCACTTTAATGGAAGGTCATCTAGGCCCTGTCTTGCCTGTTCCCTTTCAATTAAATCCCTCTGTCTTTCTCACCATCTTGCTTTCTGACAAATGTCATCATGACAAATCAATAAAGGGGAAATGCAGTCTTGTGTCATCTGTCCTTGGGTTAAAACATAATGAAAATGATGTAAGAATTCTTACTTAGAGTTCTTAAGAGGCTTCTGAACGTTTACTTCTGGCAAGGCGCTACAAAAGCATCAGGTAACTGTACATTTGTGTTTTTGTTCTTATGGTGGTTAATGACGTTAGTACTCTGACCTTTGTAACTCATTCAAAAATAGAAAAGATAAAATATATATTGGGCCAAAGTCACAAAGAAGCAGTGTGTGTTTTCTTCCCCATCATCCTTAGCTCCATTTCTGTAAACCACCAAATGTTTAACAATGTTCTGTTGCCTTTTCTGTCCAAATATACATACATATACACGCGCACACGCGCACACACACACACACACACACACACACAATCTCTCTATGCAACAGTAATTTCAAGCATCATGTGATCTATCTATAGCCTCCATCTATCGGATAATAAATAAAAAACTAAATTTCCATTTGACATTTTGCAGCAAAGGGGAAAAATAAAAAAAGATACAGTGAGAGAAAGTGAGAGATACAGAGGTTTCAGGCAGTGAGAGAGGGTCATGACCTTCAGAGATGAAGTGCCACACAGGTGTTTTGGCCAGAAAGATCATGTGAGACTTCTTTACAAGAGAGGTTAAAATATTGAAGCTTGACAAACCACTGATGCTCTTCATGCAAAATTAAAGTGAAAAGAGGCTGTGAGGAAATGAATGCCTAACCTATGTTACATTGATAAATCACATACACTTCTACAGGAATAATAAAGTGTGTGTCACGCATTTGCCTGCATGCATGTGCCTGCATATGTATATACATATGTGTGTGTGTGCGTCCAAAACCCTGAGGTCAAAAGTTTGGACTGAATTTAACTGAATTTATATTTTGTAATAGTTATTGAGTCAAAAGCTTATACTTTAGAATTAATATGGCAGGTAAACATACCATAAATTATGCCTACATAATCTAGCAACTTTTTAAAGAAGCTAAAAACATTATTTGTGCCATTACATAATTTTCATGATCTTACTATAATTTGATTGTGAGGTTCATATTGTGAAATGAGTAGGTGTGTCCAAACCTTTGACTGGTGGTGTAATTGCACAGCTGCTGGACTGTGTGCATCGACTGTGTGTGTTTAACCTACAAAAGACTGTGTTACAAGCCGTAAAGTCACATCACCACTGTTTACAAAGGGGTTTCCATAGAGATGCATCCATCCCTTTAAACCTAATAAAATAGCTAATGAATTGGACACAAAAACAGCCCACCACTGACCACCAGAAAATAAAACACACACACACACACACACACACACACAAACACACACACTGACCTGCAGATGCTCCGGAAGGCTGATCCCTCACGTCACAACCTTATAAAGTATAATAAACAAAATTGCACAGTTGGTCAGGAAACTACATTTCTGTATTAAAATACCTCATGTTTCTAAGATCAAACAGGCATTAAATCCTACAAACCAAACCTATATGCGTAAAGCAGAATTCCCAGCTAACAATTTCAGGTTGTAAGAATGTTTTTCTAATGTTCCCAATAGGTAATAAAAATGTTAAAATGTTTTTTTTTTTAAATATACTAGGAACATTAAAAAACGTCTTTTGCTTGGTTATATGAATGTTTTATTTAAACTATTTTAATTCTGTCTCTTTTTCATTACACTAACAAAACTTTTTGATATGTACGATATATAACGTTTAAAAAGTTCTATTAATGTTACTTTCAAGAATGCTTTTGATAATTTAAAGAGATTTTGAGAAGTTTAGCTAATGTTCTGAGAACGTTACCTATTACCTGTGTTAGTAGAAAAGTAAGACAGCAAAGCTGAACAAGTATCAATAGTTCAATTGTATGTTTGTGTTTGTTATTGGGCTTTGAGTGTAGATGCTGATGTGCTTGTATACAGTGTCTGATAACTATCTGTCCCAATGTGTCAATAAATACATGCTAGTACGCCTGTATTCTTAAAGGTGTGGATATGTACATTTAAATAAGTTTGTTGAAAGGCCTCCTGACTGATATTCTGCCCCGTCTCTAATGGCCCTATATGAACAGGCAACAAGTCATTTACAGAGATGATGTTGTCCTCTGACACAATCACTTTCTATTCTGTCCGGCAGAGAGGGGAGGCGTTTGCAGTGGGTAATTGCATTGAGAATTGATTTTAAGTAATGTGCCGTCTCATGGGCTGTAATCAAGCGCCATTATTCACTGTTAACTAAAGCGCTCCACACAGGCCAACACAAAGACATGACTCCCGTTAAACAGCCCAGCTCCCCGTGCTCTCTCATTAACACACACATACATGCACACACACACACTTGCATCTCTAAGAATGACTAAGAGCTCTCACACAACACAGGGAGGTAACGTTTCAACAACATACCCGCAAACGAACGCCAAGAATATGAAGTGATTAAGCTGAAATCAGGCCTCTCGTGAGCTCTTATCGGCTGGAAATGAATTGGCTCATTTGCAGCATAGTGTGAAAGGAGAATGTTTGTTGTGGCTTTGAGTAGGAGCTTCTTGAAAGGATTCCAGATCCATGTCAACTTACATCATCAACACCGTTACAGTGACGCACGCTATTCACCAATCAGAACCCGAGATCCACCCGCAGAAGCTTGTTCAGCAGCCAATCATAATGGCAATCAAGGCCCACCTTCGTTTGACTGTCTAAGTGATAATGCACGGCTACGGAGCAATATTCCAGATAACAGTTCTCTCAAAGTTATTAAAAACATTCTTGCAGCAACATCAGTAGAAATTTTAGCATTAACATATTTATATACATCACAAATATTATTCTTAAGTAGTTATTGTAATGTTTTAAAAATGTTACAGAATTTTGAAAAGTTTGAACAATGTTCTTATAACCAAGCATTAACATTAACAGAATGTCTAAAAAGTTCTGGGAACTTTCAAAATAACATTTTTAACATTTTGTTACTTAATTAAAACATTAGGGAAACTTTTTACAACCTAAAATTGTAAGTTGGGATGTTGTCTCCAGTCTTTTGTAGCCTGACAACAGAAGTTTTAGCAGACACCCCAGAGCACCTCTTGATAAAGGGGGACTGTTAGATAGCACGCCACATCACCTCTGTCCCATCAGTGATTAAAAATATTGCCCAACATCTAACACCCATCATCTAAACTACCACCCCGGGCTATTAAAACTCCTGGGTCTACACAGATCAATAGTGCTGGATTTCTCTCCGTGGCAGTAAATTTGCTTGGGCATCTGATTGAGGGAGAGGAAAAAAGTGATAGCAAAAGAAAACCTGTCTGGTGTTAGAACAAGAGAGGCTTTCTCTGAGGTTTGTACTATTAATTGTCAATGTGGAGATTCTGAAGCCAATATGGTTTATTGACCTACATTTGTGAACTTCTGTAAAACTAGCGGCCACATATTTAGAAAACTAGTGAAGTTATGTACATTGCTATGCAAAGGCAGTGTCTTTAATAGCTAATATCTCTAGCTAAAATTTCTGTGTACACATATATTCTATAACTACCAGGAACATGAAACATTCTTAGAATGTAAGCTAACGTTCTCTAAAAGTTCTTTCAAAGTTATCAAAAAGTTCTTGCAGTGACGTTAGTAGAACATTATATATCATACATCAAAAACAGTATGTTGTTAGTGGAATGTTTTAAAAACCTTGCAGAATTTTAAAAATGTTTGAACAATGTTAATAGAACATTAATACAATGTCCAGAAAATACAAATTATTTTTATGTAATACATTTTAAGAAGCAACCTACAGAAAAAGAGAGTGAGAGACAGACAGAGACAGACAGAGAGAGAGAGAGAGAGAAAGAGAGAGAGAGAGACAGAGAGAGAGAGACAGAAAATGAGTTAGAGATTAGAGTTTCTTAATGGAGCCAAGTGAGTTGGTCACTGACAGCAGTAATGCTATGTGTACCCAGCATGCAGCTTGTAAAGCTCCGACCCCCTGCCTACCCACATATCGCATCTGTGGCCCAGCACTCTCTGCCTGCTCTTTCAGCCTCTCACTGACCATTGCTTTGAAAAACTCTTTTTTTCTCTCTCTATCTCTCTTCTTTTCTTCTCCCACTCTCTCCTCCTTTGGCTCCGCCCTCACTCTCCGCAGGTCTTTTCTTTCCCCAACTGTCTGGGGACCCTTTCACTTTTTGTCCCTCTCTGACCTCCCCTGGACCACATTCTGTGTTGTTATACACACCATCTGCTTTGAGGGTGGGGGGGGTGGTGAGTCTTACCGAGCTGTGTAAAACGGTCAGTGTGTCAGTCCGGTGGCCCTCAAAGTATCTCGTTAATAGTGTCGCATTGGTTTTCAATGCAAATGCAAGCTCGGCCCTTAAAACAGCTCAGAGAGGGCGATTAAAAGTGGACCCATCTTAAGCTCACACCCCTCGAGCTGCAGTGGTATGTCCCGCTAATTCCCTGATAGAAGTCTCTTTTAAGAGGCACTCAAGCCGCACTAAGCAGCTGCCTGTGAGTTAGGTCATTTTCCCAGGAGCGGGACAGTGGGCTTTGGCAGGACCTCAGAAAAAGAACACCATCTGTTATTGGACTGAAAAGGTTGGTGACACCTTCTGTGGTACCAACAACCCCTAATTAAGCGAAGGGGAATGCAGGCACAAGCTGCGAGCCGACTGGACGGCCAGCCTTATGTATTGCCCTGGTGACAAGCCAAGCCCATTTCCCCCTCTCCCCAGCCACATCTGTCCAACGGGGCACACCAAACAGCCCTCGAACCCTCTATCTTGCTGATGGTAGCTACAGCTTCCACCTACAACTAATGCACTACCACATACTTTCACAGACCTGAAAGTCACAGACTTTCAGGCACGAAGCAAAGCATTCTGGGAAACATAGTTTTATGCTAACACACTATTTTGTTTTACATTTTCATGCCTTAATAAGTCTTTATCCAAAGTGCTTTTGAGATACACATTGTTCAGTGTGTGGTTATTATAATTGAACCCATGACCTTGGTGTTGTTAGTGCCGTGCTAATACTATACAATACTATACAAAGACAATTACTTGAAAGACCCACAT
>JAZGTK010019044.1:0-11565 GCA_036877625.1 Ambastaia sidthimunki | reverse complement strand
AAAGGAGTGGTTCTGCAGGTGGTGACCACAGACCACTTCTCAGTTCCTATGCTTTCTGGCTGATGTTTTGGTCACTTTTGAATGCTGGCAGTGCTTTCACTCTGGTGGTAGCATGAGACGGAGTCTACAACCCACACAAGTGGCTCAGGTAGTGCAGCTCATCCAGGATGACACATCAATGCGAGCTGTGGCAAGAAGGTTTGCTGTGTCTGTGAGCGTATTGTCCAGAGCATGGAGGCGCTACCAGGAGACAGGCCAGTACATCAGGAGACGTGGAGGAGGCCGTAAGAAGGCAACAACCCAGCAGCAGGACTGCTACCTCCGCCTTTGTGCAAGGAGGAACAGGAGGAGCACTGCCAGAGCCCTGCAAAATGACCTCCAGCAGGCCACAAATGTGCATGTGTCTGCTCAAATGGTCAGAAACAGACTCCATGAGGGTGGTATGAGGGCTCGACGTCCACAGGTGGGGGTTGTGCTTACAACCCAACACCGTGCAGGACGTTTGGCATTTGCCAGAGAACACCAAGATTGGCAAATTCGCCACTGGCGTCCTGTGCTCTTTACAGATGAAAGCAGGTTCACACTGAGCACATGTGACAGACGTGACAGAGTCTGGAGACTCCGTGGAGAACGTTCTACTGCTGCACAGCCATTAGTAACTGACTGCCATTAGGAACTGAGATGAGAGCCTCGGCCCCCTTGTGAGACCATATGCCGGTGCGGTTGGCCTTGGGTTCCTCCTAAAGCAAGACAATGCTAGACCTCATGTGGCTGGAGTGTGTCAGCAGTTCCTGCAAGGCGAAGGCATTGATGCTATGGACTGGCCCGCCCGTTCCCCAGACCTGAATCCAATTGAGCACATCTGGGACATCATGTCTCGCTCCATTCACCAACGCCATGTTGCACCACAGACTGTCCAGGAGTTGGCGGATGCTTTTGGAGACCATCCGCCACATCATCAGGAGCATGCCCAGGCGTTGTAGGGAGGTCATACAGGCACGTGGAGGCCACACACTACTGAGCCTCATTTTGACTTGTTTTAAGAAAATCACAAAGTTGGATCAGCCTGTAGTGTGTTTTTCCACTTCAATTTTAAGCGTGACTCCAAATCCAGTCCTCCATGGGTTAATAAATTTGATTTCCATTGACAATTTGTGTGTTTTTTTTTTTGTCAGCACATTCAATTATGTAAAGAACAAAGTGTATATTTAATTTTTAAATAGAAGGATGTAACCTCACACAGGAAGATCATCTCATCCAATACAGCTAAATACTTGGGTGTCATATTAGACACTAATTTGTCTTTTGAAAATCAAGTGGCACATATTACAAAAAGCTGTGTAACATCCTATCTGTTCCTGATACAGAAAAGCTGGTTCATGTATTTATGACCTCCAGACTGGACTATTGTAATACACTTCTAGGTGGCTGTTCAGCATCCTTAACAGTGGCAGCTTTTGGGGGGGGCGCAAAAAACTGAGGAAAAAAATAAAACTGTTAAGCCCCGAGTGTAGGCGCGACCGCGATCACTTGACTGCTGCTGAATTTGCAAGTAAAATCCTTGACCCTTTTTTTCTTCATCCGAACGCCTCGCGACGGGTATCTTTGTAAAGATAAAAACAAATTTTCTTTCATCTCGAGATTGCGCTCGCTTCCACATTCATCAGTACCTGTCAGTCAACTGACGCGCAGTATGGCGTCAGATTAATAAAACGAGCATGCATTATATTTCACACACGTAGATATTAACTGTGTGCGCACAAATAACCTCTGCGCGCGTGCGAAGTTGCTTTCTGCTTACTCGAAATAAATTTCTTCGAGTGATTGGGCTAGTGGCGTAGATGGTAAGGCATGTGTTAGCGTCATTTTTCAGACAGTTGACTCGAGTTCCAATCTGCTGCCAAAAGTATTATTTTTTCAAATAGCGTAAAATGCTATTTACACTAAGAGCATTATATTAGCCATGTCTCTACATTATTCTGACCAAGTCTAAAGGGACTTAGCTAAATGTAAGTTGACATGTCATGTAAGTTGACTTGTCATGGTGGAAAATATTTTTAGACTGCACTTTTGCATTCCCTCGCAATACCTTTTGCGTTCCCTCACTTTTTGTATTCCCATGCAATGCAATGCAAAAACGTTTTTTTGATTAATTATTAAAGGGGCATTTTAAATTGGTAGATGACAAAACTCACTGATATCTGCTCACAGTGAACTCCTCTATGCGCATTCTACTGTACAATATTTGAGTAATTCATCTTCAAAGTCACAAGATCTGTCAATATAATTGAACCAAAACGTTTTTTTGATTCATTATTAAAGGGACATTTCAAATTGGTAGATGACAAAACTCACTAATGTCCCTTTAATCATGAATAAAAAAACGGATGGAGGAGCCTGACAGAGCCGGTGGGATAGAGGGACGAGACATAGCTGGAGGAGTGGAATCCTGAGGCGGCAGATGGTCGACGAAAGACCAAGGTGGAGCCGGAGGGACGAGGAAGCCCGGTGGAGCTAGTGGACTGACGGGCAAGGGTGGAGATGAGGGAGCTTGGTGGCATGGCAGAGCCGCAGGGTCGGAGGGCCGAGGCGGAGTCCAGGATTCAGAGGCTGAAGGTGAAGATGAGGGATCCTCCAGCCACGACGCTGCTGGAAGCTGGCAGACCTGTGGCTCAACCACTGCACAGATGGTGGGCTGAGGGTGAGCAGAGGGGGTGTTAGCTGACATCAGTGGTGTGGCTGATGCAGCATGGCAGGTAGAATCAGGAGGCTCTCTTGAGGATCGTCTTTGGACAGCTGTGCTTTGGTGGCCGCATTGAGTCCAGCATAATAGAATTCACAAAGGCTGTCATCCTGGAAGCGCGTAAACTCCGAAAGGAATGCGAAGTTGTTGGTGTGGTCCTCGAGAGAGCGTTCCCCCTGCTCCAACAGGAGGAGGAAAACAGACGGGTCATCCATGACCGGGCAACAAAACAGACACTGGGCAAAAACAGGTAAAAAATAAATGCAGGGTATAAAACACCACTTACTGTTAGGTTCCGGGATTCTGTCACAAGTGCACATGAATGGAAGGAGCAATACGACGTATAAATTCACTCAGAAGTATTTAATATATACAATCCACAGGACAGGGAAAACAGGCAGGAACACGTATACACCAAAACTAACATTAATACCGGAACACCATACACTGAAAACTGAAAACCACTAATAAAGCATACTAATCAGACACAGACAGGTGATGGTGATTAAACTTAACAAGGACAGAAACACAAAATATGGACATAAACATGAGTGAAACCAAACAGACAGTTCACAGGGGTGTGACAATGACAACCATTAAAATGTTTTTAATGCTTTTAAAAACAGATTCCACTTCTGAGTTCACGGGGGATGGGGAGAGGTTTGAATGGGTGGCTTTTTGAAAGAGCAGAGCTTTGAATAAATGTCTTACTGCAGGGTGACATATAAACATAAAACGCTGTACCACTGACAAGAAAGTCTAAACTCCAAACGTTAACGAAACACATCATATGCATTTTATAATCATAGTGGTCTTAATTTATGTAACATATTAAATTATTTTATTATTAAATATTAAAATACTGTATACAATACAGTCAAAGAATAGGATGGAAATACATGAAAACCCAGCATTGTTCCATGATTAGAGACGTAAACAAAGAGATACCTCTCCAGCATGAGCAACAATGGATTAACAATGTTTCACAATGTTATCTTTACTGATGAAACAACAGTTTCTTTAGATTGCTTTTTTACTATGTTGTTCCACAAGACAGGAAAAAGGGTCTCCAAACACCCACTGAAACTTCATGTGGGGAGCAATATCAAGACTAGGATGGGGGCCTATTGCAATATTCGAAGGGATCATGGATCGTTCTTTCTTTGAGAATGCTATTATAAAAGAAACCGCAACCCTGTACATTAGGGATAACTTTGGAAGATACCACCGTTTTTTTAGGACAATGACCCAAAACACCCAAAAGTCATTGGCGAAGAGGGTACAGTATAAACTAGGTTAAGACTCCTGCCGAATCTCCAGATATGAATCCAATTGAGATGGTGTGGCACGCTCTGAAGTACTACATTCGTGGGCAGAATTGTTTTTTTTACTTGTTTTGTAAGTTGTTAATGACGCAATTAAACGCGTATCAGTGCCTTCATGTTTAGTTTAGTTTTTGTTTTAGTTTTTTTTTGTTTCTGTTGTACAATGTAAAACGAATCAACAACAAACTTATCATGTATCTATACATATTTATCTTGGGACTCTAAATCAAAAATGTGAAAAAAAAATAAAAAGTACAAAAAAAACCAAGGGAATGAAAACCCGCTAATAAAGAGACTGTCAAGAATAAACTGCTGTTCAAAACATAGCTGTAGCCAGTGTTTACAAACGAGTGAGGTCCGGGGTGGAGTGTCAATAATTATACATAATATTACCAATAAATGCTATAAATCATTCAACTTTCATAAATAATAAAGTTCACAAATGATAAACGTATACCTACTAACAGGGCTTAATACTGTGGCTAGTAGTTTTCCAAAATAATTAGAGTAAATGACTCCGACTGAGCCTCGCGCCAATGCGTGCCTAGGTGGAACGAAGTGGAGCGTAGTCTCATTGTTAGAGCGTGATCCATTTCTGAAACGAATGAATCATGAAGCGTTTCTGAGCATTCACAAAGACGCGCGCTTTCTGCGGCTGCACGTTTAAAAACCTGGCAACCGTTAAAAAGCCTGACATTATGAAAAAGCCTACTGCGGAAACATTTCCTAATTTATGACAACATATCCCCAATGTACTAATATACAATGTACACCTTAAAGGTAAAATTATGATCTTTAATTTGCAGCAATACACACAAATTACATATTTTTGTCATTTTTATGTCGCATTTAATCTCAAAATTCAGTCACTTTAACCGGGAAATCACAGGGTAACAACTATTAAAACAAATGAAACTACAAAATAAAAAATAACTACACGTTCCCATGTTATTTTAGATCCAGTGCATTGAGGCCTAAAACAAGTCGATGTGCCACCTGGTGGATCTTCTGGAAAGTGTAACAGGTTTTTTAAATTCTAACAAACAGGTCAGACCAGTCACGCGGCAATCTCCATAATCGCCTTCCGGATCCTGCATGATAAAACGCAAATTTTTAAAGGCCATATCTTTAGATCTCCTGTTTCCTATTTTTGCCATAATTTTACCGGTTTGCCATAGAAACACAGTTCGAGATATAACAAATCAGGTGCATGCATGTATGTTTGATATACACAGCATCATTTTTTGCCCTGTATCGAGCCCCCTTGCCCCACCATGTGCCAGCCCTAATGGCCATCGACTCCGAGGTGTGTGCCAAGTAGAAAGTGTTTTTCAAGTATGTTTCAAGACTTATTGAGCATGTTAAGGGGACCAACCTGGATTAAAAAAAAATAATAATAATAATAATCCTAAGGAAAACAATTGGGCCCTAAATATTCTGCCTGTTTCCTTTCAACTCCAGTGGGTTAATATATGTCTTCGAAAGCAAAATATGTTGACAGTATCTCAGTTACTTTTAAAACTGTGTAGGTTTTCCAGTAGCTAAATACATTTTCCAGCAAGTAGAGATGTAGTGCATTTGCGTGTTTGCGTTTTGACAAGCCAGCAATGCTTTAGAGCAATGCACTGTCATTCTTCTTACATAAACTCATGCATCTTGTGGCTTTATGGTTCACTAAAAAGAGGTCGTCTCATGATTACATAAAGCAGGAGTTTGGGTCACGCAGTCACTTGGCTAATATCAAGTATGGTTTTGATATCTTATGATAAAGTATTTTGGTATTGCAATTATATTTCAATACTTTTGAATACTTACTACAAATCATAAATTTATTACAAATAAAAAAAAATTATAAATTATAAGATGCTGCGTCATGCTTGATGCTATAGGGGCATGCGCTTTGGGTGAACCTGAGTCTGAACACATGTAAAACCAGGCCTATTCATAGGCAAGTTTAAGGTCATGTGACATAGCATTGCGTGCCACAATGCTTTTAAAAGGCACCTGCAAAGTATGTCATCTGCTTAGATCTGAAGAAAGACAGGTGAGTCCAATGTGTGGCGCAACCCTGTCTCAGGGAACCAGGTTACATGTGTAACCGGAGACGTTCCCCTTTGAGAGAACTTAATGCTGCGTCATCCTTGACGCTATGGGGAGGAAATACCCATTACACCACAGTGAGTGAGAGTCTGTCCCTAGATGTTGTGAGCATAGGCACAAGAGCATTAGGAGCAGAGTTAGACTTGTCAATTCAGGAGGACCTGAGCGTATTCAAGTCTAAACTATAAAATCTATTAAATGTGTGCAGAGAGGACCAGTCTGATGCAGAACAAATATCACTTAGAGATGCTCCCCTAGGCAATACCAACAGTAGAAGAGGTGACATCAGGTCACTGGCCTTATAAGCCTGGGTAATAGCATCTGTGATCCAGTGAGACAAGTGCTATTTTGTGACCGCATTACTGGGAGGTATTAGTGGGCAGCCATTGAGAACCGCACCCCAGCCCATGAGGGAAGTGTCCATCTAAATAATCCTGCGACGCCATAATGCTCCTAGAGTGGGACCCAAGGTAAGAAACAGGGGATTTGAACCACATAAATTTCTTCATTGTCACGCAAAATGTTACTAGACCCACTCATCGCTTTAATCACACACTAGATCTAATTATATCACATGGTCTCGACCCCATAGATATAGATATCTCACAGACCTCACTGAAGACCACATGAAATATCTCACTGAAATCACAGACCATCATCTTATTTCATTGATAATAAAAATCGCTGATGTCAACCGAAAACATTACGCCTACCACTTAAGACAGTTTCATTAGTACTTTGCCTGATGTATACAATCTACTTATCACACCCAAAACTGCTAATGATTTAGATATTCTAACAACAAGTTTGAACACCATCTTCACTAGTACCCTTGATACTGTCGCACCAATCAAAACTAAAAAAGTTAAAGACAGAAGCACAGCTCCTTGGTATAATAGCACGACTCTTACTCTAAAGAGAGAAACCCGCAACCCTGAGTGGAAATGGAGAAACAAATCTGGAGGTTTTTAGATTATATTGGGACATACTGTCTTTTCAAGCTAGAAAGGCTCTAAAAACAGCAAGGGATGCACATATTAGCACACAAATCGAAAAGCATAAAAACAATCCTAGGTTTTTATTTACTACAGTTGCCAGATTAACAAATAAGCAAACACTACCTGAAGACAATGTGCCAGCGAGCTTTGGCAGCAACGATTTCATGAACTTCTTTACAGAAAAAATTGAAACATACGTAACATAATTAAAAATACGCGACCAGTTTCATTACTGGAAGATTCACTATTGTTTAAAGCTGCCCCTCAGGAGCAGCTGGAATGCTTTACATCTATAGGCCAGGATGTTCTCAATAAACTTATCATCACTTCCAAACCAATGTAACGATGCGCTCATAAAACAGGCATGAAACAATGATATCCAAATGAAGGTTTTTTAATCCAAGTAATCCCAGAATGATACAGGCATGAACAGGCAACACAGAGAACGCACAACAATTACTTTAACAACCCGACAAACATGACTACACAGGAAACAGCTTATAAAAACAAACAAATTAAAGACTAACTACAGACAGATGAGACTAATTAGACATGACAAGGACAGAAACTCCAAATATGGACAAACATGGACCAAACCAAAACGACAGTCCAGACAAGGGTGTTACAGTATTCCCCCCTTCCAGAAGGCGCGATCTCGCTGCGTAGAACAACAAAACCAAACAGACAGTCCATAGGGGGAGGTTCCGGCGGAGGTCGGACTTCTGGAAGAGGGACGACAAGACAGTCCAACAGGGGTGACGGAGGGAGGAACCAATGGAGACATAGGAGGAACCTGGAACAGGAGGAGCTGGGCAGGATCAGGCCACAGCCATGATGGTGGTCCACGGCGGAGCCGACAGAGGGAGGAGCCATGGAGGAGGACAGAGGACCGAGGCGAGTCCAAAGGGGTGATCAATGACAGACCGAGCCGGTGGGATGGAGAGACGAAGGAGCCAGGTAGAGCTAGTGGACTGACGGGACCAGGTGGAGACGAGGGAGCTAGGTGGCATGGTGGAGCTGCAGGGTCAGAGGGCCGGAGTCCAGGATTAAGAGACTGATGGCGAGGATGAGGGATTCTCCAGCCACGGCGCCAGTGGTAGCTGGCAGCCCTGCAGCTTTGCCACTGCACTGATGGCGGGCTGAGGTTGAGCGAAGGGACTGTCAGCTGACAACGACAGTGTGACCGTTTCAGCATGGCAGACATTTTCAGACATGAATGGGAGGGTGGGTGGGTGGGAATCTTGGTCAGACATGGTAACAGCAGAATAGCAGTACATGGGACCCAGTGTTGGCTCACCCTCAGCGCTTGTGCAGTGGGTGTAGCCTCCCTCGTCTTGGTCATCCACATTGTGCTCTACCGCCAGCTCACACACCTGGTCTGGTGGCACCGGCTCAGGCTCAGGGATGACACTTGGCTCTGTCGCACACTCTTGCAATGGCTCGTCGGTCGCCAGGAACTCGGACTCTCTGTCAAATGTCAGCTCGGGCTGTGGCTCTGCACTCTCAGATGATGGAGGGCTGGGCACTGGGTCAGGAGTGGGGCTGTTGTCCTTCTTGGTGACCTTAACGGTCATAGGCGAGCCACAGGACGACAGCACCCACTCAACAAAGGCCAGAAGGCTCTCTCGAGGACCTTCTCCAGACAGCTGCGCTTTAGTAGCACTGCTGAGTTGGGCATAATACAGGTAGCAAAGTGGTAGGTCGGGGTGGTCCGTCAACTCAGACAGTGCTAAAAAGTTTCTAGTATGGTCCTCGAGAGATCGCTCCCCCGGAACGATGGGTCATTCAAAGCTATAAACAAAAAACAAAACAAACACTAGACAAAACAAAAAGCGGAATTATACACGCCACTTACTTTTAGGTCGGTTGTTCTGTAACGATGCGCTCATAAAACAGGCATGAAACAATGATATCCAAATAAAGGTTTTTTAATCCAAGTAATCCCAGAATGATACAGGCATAAACAGGCAACACAGAGAACGCATGACATTACTTTAACAACCAACAAACATGACTACACAGGAAACAGCTTATAAAGACAAACAAATTAAAGACTAACTACAGACAGGTGAGACTAATTAGACATAACAGGAATTCCAAATATGGACAAACATGAGACAAACCAAAACGACAGTCCAGACAAGGGTGTTACAACCAACTACATGCTTATTAGATCCCATACCAACAAAACTATTGATAGAGCTGTTACCAGCAGCTGAGGAGTTTCTTCTTAATATTATTAACTCCTCTCTCTCTGCCTAGGTCATATCCCGAGTCCTTTCAAGCTAGCAGTTATTAAGCCTCTCCTAAAGAAACCGCAACTTGATTTAAATGAACTTGCAAACTATAGATCTATCTCGAATATCCCTTTTATGTCAAATTTTTAAAAAGGTTGTATCCTCTCAACTGTCTGCTTTTGACAACTGTTGGCATGATATTTTTGAAACATTCTGGTCAGGATTTTGACCACATCATAGCACAGAAACTGCACTGGTCAAAATTACAAACAATTTACCTCTGGTGGCGGATAAAGGCTGCATATCATAATTAGTTTTACTTGATCTTAGCGCAGCTTTTGACACTATAGATCATGTCTTGCTGTTAGATTGATTACAAAATTACGTTGGCATTCAAGGGCGGGCATTGCAATGGTTTCGCTCCTGCCTGTCTGACCGTTATCAGTTTGTACATTTAAAGAGGGGAATCGTCTGCACTAATGCCAGTAAAATCTGGCCTGCCTCAAGGGTCTATTTTGGGCCCTCTGCTGTTCACAATATACATGCTGCCCCTAGGAAATATCATTAGAAGCCATGGGATAAACTTCCATTGTTACACAGATAATACTCAACTACATATTACATCAAGACCAGATGATATTACTTCCATGGCGACACTTTTAGAGACTGTTTTAGAGACATAAAACATTGGACGACATGTAATTTTCTTCTTTTAAATTCAAATAAAACAGAGATATTACTTATTGGGCCAAACTCAAATAACCAGACCCTCTCTGACTACAATTTAAAATTAGAAGAATGTAATGTTACCTCATCTAACACTGTTAAAAACTTGGGTGTCATATTGAACAGTAATTTGTAATTCGAAAATCATGTAGCATACATTACTAAAACTGCCTTCTTCCACCTAAGAAATATTGCGATACCTATAGCTGCGTAATAGCTGCGTAACATCTAGTTCTGATGCAGAAAATTATTCATGCTTAAAATTATTCATGCTTATATGATCTCCAGACTAGACTATTGTAATGCACTCTTAGGTGGCTGTTCAGCCTCCCTAATAAACCGGCTACAGTTAGTTCAAAACGCTGCAGCTAGAGTCCTTACCAGGTCAAAGAAATATGATCATATAACCCCAATACTGTCATCCTTACACTGGCTGTCTGTCAAATTCTGCATTACTTATAAGATATTACTGCTAACCTATAAAGCTTTAAATGGGATGGCCCAAAATACCTCACAGATCTTCTCCCTCGCTACAAACCAATAATTGCTTTTTACGCTCCCAAAACTCTGGACTTCTGGTTGTGCCTAGAATCAATAAGTTCACTAAAGGTGGCAGAGCTTTTTCACATTTGGCTCCTAAACTCTGGAATGATCTTCCAGATACTGTTCAGGGATCAGACACGCTCTTGCAGTTTAATTCTAGACTAAAAACACACCTCTTTAGCCGTGCATTTTCATAAATTAACTGATCCATCTTAACCTCTAAAAAAGTTGATTTATGCTTATAATGTTATGAACAGCAGCTACGCTAATTATTCTCTGTTTTGGGGCTTCCTCCCGGGAGAGCATTAGATCAGCCTGCTCCAAAATGGATCCAGTATTCGTCAGGCCTTCCTGGTCTCCAGTCCCTCCTAGGTGTTGTCCCTCCTCCAGGCGTTCAGAAGATCTACAGCCACAGCCTGGCCAACTCACAGTGATGGTCTTACATTTTACATACTTTATTTAATGCTCATCTGCTCGGTTGCAATTTAATTCTACTTAAAACCACTTAGCTACATTTTTTTTAATCATCAGCATACAGTCCGTCATGTAACAGCAGATTGTTGTTAGAGCTGCTATCAGTAACTTTATGCTATTACCGCCTTCCATATCATGGCCTTATCCATTGTGTGTGTGTGTGTGTGTATATATATATATATACAGTGCATCCGGAAAGTATTCATAGCGCTTCACTTTTTCAACATTTTTTAATGTTACAGCCTTATTCCAAAATGGATTAAATTCATTTATTTCCTCAAAATTCTACACACAATACCCCATAATGACAAGGTGAAAAAAGATTTTTTGAAATTGTTGCAAATGTATTAAAAATAAAAAACCTGAAAAATCACATGTACATAAGTATTCACAGCCTTTGCTCAATACTTTGTTGATGC
>JAZGTK010019043.1:0-11567 GCA_036877625.1 Ambastaia sidthimunki | reverse complement strand
TTTATTTTTCTCGCTTTTGCAACATTTATGTCTTAGACCTTTTCTGTTGCTGTTATTAACACCTATTTCTCTCTGTTACCCTGTTTGTTTGTTTTGTTTGTCCTGGGCCGAGCACGTAAAGAGCCAAATCCTGCTGGAGGTCCAGCCCTCCCGACAGAGTGACCTTCTGCTATTATTCCTGCCCGGTCTCACACCACACAGATTTGGCTGGTGTTGTGAGCTAATTCTGAGAGTGTGTTGGGACTGCAGTGAAAATGCAGCAAGCTGGAGATAAAAAGCACAGAGCGGGTCTGTAACGTGGGGGTGGGGGGGTCAGTGCCACCTCAGTCATTCTGAAAGATGTCACTTCCTAAGAAAATTCAGCCCTGGAATGTGTGGGAGAAATTGGAATATAAATCAACATCTAATTCAGAGCTGAACCAGGAAGAAAAACAGCCGGTCGAGCACTTCAGAAATAATGACTTCAATGGAAACTTTTCTCACAGTGATAATTAAGTTGTAGTCGTTGTATTTTATAGAGTGTTTCAAAATGAGTGTTTCCACACCTTTGAGCCAATTCATTTTCCACACCTTTTTCAGTTGGGGATTTTAAGATTTTTTTAAATGTCTACCCAATAAGTTTTTGTAACGTTAAACCTAAATAGACAAATGTTGCCATCTTTATACAGTGACTTGTTGATTGGTAGATGTCTGGTCAGATGCTGAAGTACAGTAAGTATAACAACATCCTTTAACTTATAAAAACACTGTATATAATAATCAGATTATCCATAAATATGAAATTAAACTGAATTTCACTCTTCTGGTTGCCATGGCGCACTCAGCTGAATGCATATCTGATAATAAGAAGCTCTTTGGAGAGTCTCTTTGATGGGCTGATTCCAGGCTCACGGTAATAGATTGTGTCAGAAATCAACGGCCGGTTTCTGAAGGTCAAGTGATCTGTGTGACTTTGGGCTTGATTTAAATGTAAGGTGGCACCCAGCTTCCGCTTTTAATCCTGACATGATCAGATCTCAGTAATCTGTATTGACTATAAATCATCACTCATTTTCTTTCCCTTTTTTCACCTTGAGACTTTCATCTTATGCAAAGGCAACTTCTGAAGAACGCCTGTCTTGTTTGGAAATAAAGCAACCCAGCTAACAAGAAACGTTCTCAGAACGTTCTTGCAGTAACGTTAGTAGAAAGTTTTACAACATTATATATCATGTATGAGAAATGTTATTCTTGAGTTGTTAGTGTAACGTTTTAGTTTGAGTAATGTTTTTATTACCAAAAAGTAAAGTTAATAGAACGTCTAAAAAACTGGACGTTTGGAACGTTCCCAGAACTTTCAAAATAACGCTTTTAATGTTTTTCATACTTATTGGAAACGTTAGGAAAACGTTCTTACAACCTAAAATTGTTGGCTGGGAAGTTTGTGTTTTTCTTTTGATATCTATCATGCCTGAAATTGATTGGCAGGAAGTGCTGGAGTGAAATAAACAGGTCAAGAGAGAGAGAGCAAATATATTCGACCAGCACCAGTGTGAGCAAAAAGCCCATTAACCTTAAGTTCGGAGAGGTGTCAGTACAGAAAGGATTAAATCGATATTTCTTCCAGGAAACGAGTCTGCATAAGCTAAATATTCACCCACACTCACCTATGTTTTTGACGCAATACACCAGGCAGACCATCATAAACACCCACAAACCCAACGCCGGCCCACTGACAGTATAGCGGATCTGTCAACCCGCCAGAACTAATGAAACATTTGGTGCGTTGCAATGTTCTTACAATGTTCCGCATCTTACCCTTCAAAATGAGTTTGTCTATATCCCTGTCCATTCCCTGGAAGTAGCATTTCCTCCAAAGTCCAGAATAGGTGGAGAAAAGCGGGCGCCCGCACTCCGTCTCCAGGATTCCCATTCCCAAAATCGCCCTCCAGTTTTCCAACAGTTCCTCCTCTCGACTCCCCACATGAATGGGCTTCATGAGCGCCAGGTTGCGCTTTGCGTTCCCGCTGTCCACCAGCGGCAGGTGATAGATGGGCATCTCTCTGTTCTTCTGGTCGTTGGACTCCGAGCCGTACTGGTCGCAGTTCTCCTTGTGTCTCCTGGTGTCGGTTTCGTACCAGTGGTCGGTAAAAATCGCCGTGACCAGCAGCACGAGCGCAAGGAGGCTCATGGACAAGCTGGTCGCCGTTACGAAAGCCCGTTTCTCCATGTTTCCAACATCCGCGCAAAAACCAGCCGCGCAACTCAGTCAGCGCCGGTCGTCTCTCGCACGCATCATAGTTCCCCAGCCTTTCTTACTTCTTTATCCGGGACAATACACCGCTTTGAGCAGCGATCTGTCATTTATCCACAGCGGTAGGCGGGAATACAGGTGGATGCGCGGAGTTTGCCCGTGTGCGGTACTGCGCGCGTCTTTACGGGGATGCGCGATGGGCGTGAGTGCGTGTTTACCTGCACTCGGTTCAGTGCATCGTCTTATCCCCGCAATAACAGCTCCTCTCCCTCTTTTCCTGTCCTCTCTGACCGGGAATGATGATCCAATGA
Source organism: Ambastaia sidthimunki (assembly GCA_036877625.1). NCBI lineage: Eukaryota > Metazoa > Chordata > Actinopteri > Cypriniformes > Botiidae > Ambastaia > Ambastaia sidthimunki. The sequence continues at coordinate 9,023 of JAZGTK010019043.1, read as the reverse complement.
TCCAGCGAGAGCAAGATCTCGCCGCGCAACTGAACGCGCGCGTGGAAACGTCAAGGTTGTCGCACGCGTCCTGTGCCAACAATAGCGAAGGGTGTGTCAAGGAGACGCGCGCGGCTGAAATGTTATGATGTGATGATCGCTGTACAGTTTCACCAGACAGAATCAATGCAGCAGAGACAAAACACGCACGTTTATTATCTGTCTGAATGGGAACGTTTCTAAAACGCATCGTTTGTTTTATACACAGCTAGTTATAAACAATACACCTAACCCATACTGTAACCAACAGAAAACTTTCACAACATTGTAACAATGTTTTTAAATGCATTATTACTATATTGTATAGCGTTTTTAGAAATGAGGACGTGCACAAAATGAGGTTTTGTTTAGATATGTCAGGTTTTGCTGACTTTTGGGTACACATTTTGTACCACGTGGTTAAGTAAACACACACACACACACGCACACACACACATGCATATAAGGTACATAAAATATATGAAGGGAGAGTAGAACAACTGAGAATGTAAATAATGATTATTGCTTAAAATATTTAAATAATGGATGTGAAATTAGATCACTGAGGAAATGAATCCTCTGTGGGATATACAGACTAACTCTGTGTGTCTTAAACTGTGTGTGTTTAATAATCAGTCAATAATCTGCAGGCTGGACATGTAATATAATCACAATAATCAGAAAACCTTCATAACATTCACATGATGTAAGTGAAAGTGTGTCCTGCCACAATCTCCCCTGATTTAACAAATAGCGCTGAATCACAATCCTGCCTGCAGTGAAAGACGGAGAACCCAGCTAACAGGGAACGTTCTCAGAACGTTCTCTAAAAGATCTCTTAAGGTTATTATAAATGTTCTTACAGTAATGTTGGTTAAACATTTTATAAATCGTATACTGTATATCAAAAACGCTGTTCCTACGTTGTTAGTGGAACATTTAAAATATTACAGAATAAAAAAACGTTTCAATAGAAATCAAACAACAACGTTAAAACAATGTTTAAAAATACTGGACGTTTTGACTATTCCTTGAACATTCAAAATAACGTTTTTGTTACTTAATGAAAACGTTAGGGAAACATTCTTACTCCCCTTACTGATACTGATGACCGCGACTTTGCGAGAACTTTTAGAGAAGGTTAGTCAACGTTCGGAGAACGTTCCCTGTTAACGCCTGGTCATCTTAAACCCAACCCAACCCAACCCTCCTCATCCTCCCATTCCAGGCATTCCCAGTGCTACTAGGGCGACGCATGCGCAGTGGAGCTCCCGGGAAGCCATGTTAAAGTTACAGTGAAGAACTGAGACTGGAATTCTCTTCTGACGCCGTATGTTTATTATTTTTTCCTACAGTTTGTCCCAGTCCGTCCGTGTCAGGATCCTGAGCAATCCCAGCATTGACAGCCAGAGTCCATACGATGAACTCCAGTTTCGACCTTTCCAGGCGAAACCCGCAGGAAGATTTCGAGTTGATTCAGAGGGTAGGAAGCGGAACCTACGGAGATGTCTACAAGGTAAAACTGTCTCGTCGCTTCTTCTGGACAAAACAGGTTGACATGTGAGAAAAGCCAGTATGAGATGTTTTAGATCTGCAGTTATAAAGTTATAAAATTGTACTTCTATAAACGGTATAAGCTCAAACCACCAGATCTTTGAGAAGCACAAGCATGAAACCATTGTGCTGTCACAGGCATGTCCTGCTGTTCACCTGCTGGCTATTAAAGCTACAGCTCTTGTTTACATGTATTTTCACTGTGATAAACAGCGGAGAGTTTATTGCATTGAGTTTATTGTTGGAGGGATTTTGCGAATAATCTCATTGTTTGTTACAATTATTGCGGTTTGTTACAATGTTGCTCGGATTTCGTGTCACAAAGTTGCGCCGATTGTGAGGAAGCCCTTGTGATGTCACCGCAAGTTTGGGGTTGTCATGGAAACGGAAGGGAAATCCGTGTGGAAAGGTTTTGTGACAGCTGGTCAATTTGGGAATGCTGTTGTCCTTAGTGTGGATGAATTGGGAAATGTTTACTAGCAGCAGGATGTGTTTGTGCAGGATAATCCACAGCTTTATCTGAAATAGTAGATCAGTGACGTGACTTGAGATTGTGGTTTGTCAATCAGGGGTCACGTGATCAAAGTTGTTCATATGGTCATCTTTCTACTTAGTGAGTTTTATGGTGTTTAGTGTATTTGATTTAGACCTCAGTGATTCTGTCTTCATCAGCTGTATGTTAGTTTTAAAACTTTCAAACAGTGTTTATCTGACAGTATGTGATGGGATTATGTGAAGATAAGTAAAATTCTGTTTATGCTGCTTGATAACAGATTATGTTAGTTACTGTCTAGTTTAACAGAGATGAATTCAGTGCAGCTACAGATATATGATCATTTACAGCATTGTTTTTGATAATCAGCTTCAATCAAACATGGGCCTAAATATTTAAAGTTGGGGAGACCAAATGAGTTTAGGAGTCATGCACTGACTGTAATGAATATATTTGATTACAGTATATGAAATTAATATATTTGATAATGAAGTCTATGTAATATTTCACATCCAAGAAGTTGCAAACTGAAATTGTGTGCAAATGTTTTTTCCGTATCACTTATGTGGAAAAGTTTGAACTTTAAATAAAGTTTTAAAACTAAAAAGTTTGATGCCAAATATTTTTACATCTCTTTACATCTTTACACTAATCGATAATCTAAGAAAGTATTGAACAGAAAAGTTGACTGCATGGGGTAAAGATTTGACTAATTCCCCCGTTTATTCAGCTTCTGTTGGCTTTGTGTCAGATAGTTATTTTATTTAGGGCTATTTTAATAGTTTTGTGGCTTCTTTGTGTTCAGAAAGTGGTTTTGTATTGATTTAGTTTTTTCATTTACAGTTTAAGGAATCATCTTATGCAACGCTTGGAAATATGAAATATGAATGTGGTTGAAAAAGGAGAGAGAGAAGTTTGTTGGTAGAGTGTAAGTCTAAATCTTTGTGCTGCGTGATTAAGTTGTTTTTCTGGTTAAGGCAATAATACGTTGCTTCTGCTTTAGCAGGTTGCTGTGGAAAGTTCGTTGTGTAAGCAAATTTCCAATCCAGCACTCCTTGTGCGTGTGTTTGTGAGGGACAAACCTCTTTCCTGGCCTCCTTTAGAGCACAAATTTCTTTCTCCTGAGGGAAGTTTAGCTTTTCACTGCGTGAGTTTGTTCGGTCAGTCTAAACAGTTGCTCACGCTCTCCACAGGCCCAAATGCAAGCTGACACCAGTCCAGACAGTAAAATGCGGTACATTGAGCAAAAAGGGAGATGTTAGTTCATGTCAGCAAAACTAAATCTGTTTCATTTGAGGTTTGGTTTCAGTTTTTACTTGCATTTTAGGAATAAATCAATATAATATCGTTGCACCTACATGATTTGGTAAAATCCTGTCATAATTGCTTACATTTTCTCTCAGGTTTGTGAGCTGGAGTTTTAAAAGCCAAGGAGGCGATTTATATCTTCTCACAAGAAATATTTACAGCAATATGTAGCGTTTGACCTGGCTGCAGGGTTTCATGTGGATTAAAACCTCATTATTCAGTTAAACTTCACTTTCCACATGATGGAAATCTCATGTTGCCCTCAAGACGGATAAATGTTCCTTCTGTTATTCCTAACTGGAATTGTCACCTTCAATCACACAGATTAGTGAGGAATACAGTTCTGGGATTCGATTGGCCCACGTCGTGCTTTTGTGAAAACATTCTGACAGGATGAAATTTAAGATGGTAGTTTTTCCTTGAGTTGCTGTGTGTGGAGACCTGCAGTGCTGCTGATATGAGGGCATTTCTGAATTGACTTTGTCGGGAAAAAATGGTCATTAATTATTTACCTGTTTCACTAACTGGGCACAGCTCCATCCTGTAACACTATCAGGCTTCAGAGTTTGGTAACAGCCAGCATTGAGACACACTAACAGCCCCTGACTTTCAACAGTCCTGACAAATACACTCAGATATATAACGCATCTTGAATTAAGGGCAGGGTAGGCGATTTTTTTTTTGACACACTGTTTGTTATGTAAAGTGGTCTAATTAACAAATATCTAAATATCTGTATAAGTAAATCTTCTGTGGAGGGCACAGGACCATAAAAGAATTGCATTTGGACCGAATGGATAGGATGTTAAACTACACATTTGTTTTTTGTGTTGGAGGAGACGTGGAGCTTTCTGAAGGGAGGGTGAGAGCTTATGCTTTCTAGTTAGCTAGTTTGCTTTTACTAACCTTTCCAGAATCGCCACCCCCACCTTTAACTGGAACAGTCAGCCTTAACATTGATTATAACATGGAAATATTGACCCACAAAGACTAACAGGCTACAGTACCTAAATGAAACAGTTCTGTATTGATTTAGCCTGTGTTTGTTTATCTGTGGATTATTCCAGGTTAAATACAATTTAAGCTCTTATTTCTGTGATAATCGACAGCATTTCACAGATGGCTGTTTAATAAGCTGACAATGTTTTATGGTTATGGACAGTTTTATTATTATGCATGTGAAACACAGTCAAGGGTTAGATGTCTGCTTTTTAGTCTTTTAGGCACTTTTGATTGTGTGCTGAAAGATTTTTATCCCAAAGTTATCTTGTTTTTAATCATCTGTGTGTTGAGAGAGGCGTCAGACTGTCAGTTTAGACACGTTGAGAAAAGCAGCTCGTGTTCATTAGTCAGAACAGGCCGTAGTTCTCCACAGCACGGCTCAAACACCTCACAGTGCCCCCAAAGCTGAGGTCAACATATTCAAATCATCACATGGACTTTTCTTTCATCGTTTCATGCAGGAAATAAATGTCAACACCTTTGCTTAGTCTCATGAGCTTCATTCCTTCTTGAAATGTACAACAAAGTGGATTACATGAAAGCTTTAAATAGAACAACCTTGCCATTTTGCTCACTTTTAAGTGGCCTTGAGATTTCTCCAGATTCTGGAGATGAAAGCAGTTCAGCTCTCTAATATACGTTCAGTGAGTAAACAGACACACAGATTAATCTCCTGTCCTACAACAGCAGCCACAGAGAGAAACTGTTTTCTCCCTTAGTGAGTGTGAGTGACTGATATTGTGCCTTTGTTTGGACAAGCATGTGATTTAGTTAATAATGTTTGGTAACAGAATTAGAGACTGATTAGGACAGTTAATCCAGCATGATTTATTAACCTGAAAATGTGTTTCACATCTTTCAAGTCAACAATGCAACATCTTAATGTCAAGTGACTGTTAGATTAGATTCAAAATAAACATTTAACACATTTTCTGTCTTTTGTTTTTGTATTTTTGTAAGAAAAGAACTCTGCAGCTTGTTTTGTTCAATAGTTTGGTTTAGTTCGTTTATATATAAAACACTAATAAAACAACGTTTTACCAACGTGCTGTACAGAGATTCATTAAAATAGGATTTTTACACAATCAACAACAGACAGTATCAAAGCTTAATTTGCAACTTATTCACCTCATGCTAATAAATAAGAATCGGTTTGTTGATTGGAAGCTGTAAACATGTCATAATCTTATCTGTACTGTAGTTTCATAATCATGCAAGCTCAGACACGCTCCGGCCCGCACGCCTTAAAATGCGTGATGCATTTAACTGCTGCACGGCATGAATAATGAATGGGATGAAATGTTTGATAACACCGGTGCAGAGACGGCATTAGAGAGGAAAGCGAGTTGTTATCGGAGGTCAGTACCGCACTGGCTCGCTAAATTGTTAATACAAGGCATCAGATTTGCTAGGCGGTGCAGAAAATCATTGGCCTAGATTCAGCTGCTCGGGGGCCAAACGTGCAGTGATTTATCCCCATCTCTGTAATTACCCCACACTGCAGCCGATCGCAGGCCTGCGCAGGTGATGCGCTCGGCTGGGCTAGCACACAGCAAACAGGTCTGCATTTCTAATTTACTTTAGGAAAAACTGTGTGTGTGTGTGTGCTGCAGTTAAAGCTGCATCTATAACTTTATTGGGTTAAAAATGAGCATAAATGAGTTATTGAGTATAACTGTATAACAGATCAATGTTTAAAACGCTCTCCTTAGTCAGAGGTTGTATTTTCATAGCACATCATTTTCAAGGCTTTTGTCTTGTTTGGTCTCATGATAAAGAATCTTCGATACATTGTTTCGAATCACATCAGACAATATTATTGGCCTGATTGCAGGATGAGATATTGAGCGTGTGTGTGGACACTTGATGAAGTTATTGATCAGTACTAATCTAATGCCTTTACCACACAGACAAACTTATAAACAAACATTTTGCTTTTCTTTTTGCACTCATACCATGAAAGATAAACACAGCGTTTGCCTAATAATTCTGATTTGATGTAATAAACATTTTTACGTCCAGCTTTTGTGATATTTATGTAACAGTGTAGCGTGTTTGTTTATGCGTTACTGGGTTTGTTATTTTCTCAGTGCTAATTCAAAGTCAGGGTTTGACGCAGTGCTGACATGCCCCATCATTTAATGCATCTCTTACATATCAATGTGACATAGCAAACGCTCTGTGTGTTTGTAGTGCAGGCTTGTTTTTAGCTCTTCATATCCTCCAGCCGAGAGGATTTATCAAGCGACTTTCCTTCAAAGCGCTTCGGAACTTCGGAATCATCAGCTTTCTGGAGTTCCAGCATTTTTAACATCTCAAGAGCGAATCCTCAGATGGGCTCGGCAAAGTTATATTGCTTTTGACTTCTCCGCATCAGTTGTGTGTTTTGCAGCGTCTCTTTAAGGATGTTCCGCTCTCAGCCGCTCATGTTTTCCGAGTTGTTTTCCATTAAGGAAAAGATCACGACTGATGATTGATCAGCCATTAGAATTCATCTCACGTCTGCTCGACTGCCGGCTGCAGTTTAAACCTGAATAAATGAGTTTAATTACAAGTCAAGCAGTCGAATGTTGTATAGAATGATGTTGATACTGAATGAAATATATTATGTATTTAATCTATATGAATATAATGTCTCATATCAGTTAAGAGTTAAAAACATCAGAAAACTCTCAGCAGACCAAACAAACTAAATAAAGACTTATGAAGTTTAGTGATTCTTGGTGTTATTTGCACAATGTGGGCCTAATTTCTCCATAAAACTGTACTTTGTTAATGTTGTTTTCTAATGAGATGTCATCAGCTGTGGTCAGTTCTTACTGTTTTCAACACCAAGCACTCAGATCTCACTTTGAGAAGATAAATGACATACTTTGACCATAACATAATGAGATCTTAATTGAATCCGGTCTAATTCTGTCTGTTTTCCTGCTGTCATAATTTAATTGAGTCAGTCAGAGTGATCAGCAGTGTTTTGCTGTTCAGAATGAGTCTGAGTGAGTCTGTCTGTCTGTGAGGATGTTGAGGCTGTCATGATTTTTCTCCTGATTAGTTAATTGGTCAGTGTTTGTGTTTTGCTTTGAAGGTGATGAAATCTTTTCTGAATCATGAAATATTCTGTCCATATGAAAACTCTGATTTCTGAGGCAGATAAATGAACATGCTCTGTGATCACTGACCAGCAAAAACAAAATTCACAGGCTGTGTTGACGTGCCACTAAGACGTTGTACACTTGTTTGTTTATAGTGTTGTGATGAAGCTCTGATGTGTGAGTAATGATGGCTAATTTCAAGCTAATTCTGAAGTAATCACGTACTGTGATCACCTCTGATGTGGTTTGGAGTTATCACAGTTTATTATTAACACCAAGACGTGTTGATTATGTTCTTATGTTTCTCTTTCAGGCTCGTAATGTCACTACAGGAGAACTGGCTGCCATCAAAGTCATCAAACTGGAGCCCGGTGAGAATCTCTCTTTCATTTCTTGTTTCAGTGATGATTCTATATGGGTCTATATGATCATGTTCTGTCTCAGTGCTGTTACTTTACTTCAGGGGAAGGTGTGGTGTAGTGGACAAAAGCTTTAAAATGGTAAGAAGGTTGTAGGTTTGAGCCTTGCAAAAAGTGGTCATAAATTTTCATGGTTATGCACCTGACTAGTGCACTTATTTCCCCCGGAAACAAGCTTGTTAAATGACGTCATACTTCTTTAATAAAAGATAAACCACAGAGTAGGACTGCACTATATTGAAAAATGCAATAACTTGCAAAATAATGCGATATTCCATTAACAAATTCTTTGATTTTGTAAAATCAACTGAAATTATGTTAAAATATATTTAAAAACTGAAATTTATATAACCAACATAACATTCTTTCTGGGAAAATAAACATATTTCAAGTGGTAACATCAGTTATTGAAAACCGTTCTGATATTTATGATATTTTGATAATTTCAATGTATCTTGCAGAGGGACCGTTGAAAATCCACGTAAAATCAAAGCATGTCATTTTCTGGTGTACTCTGTTGGTTTTAGATCATTGTTTGCTCGTTACGTACAAATCAAATATTTGAATTGAAGTTTAAAATGAATTAAAACTGAAATTAAGCAAAGTGCTTTAGATGTATCAGAGTGGCCAAATGCTTCACAGTAGATGTATCTACAGTGTCCAGATGTTCACAGAAGGTTTCACGCTCTTCCTCTTCGAATCATCAGGGTTCTCAGATAAGAGGAATCAAGTCAAAAGGCTTTTGATATAAATCACAGAGCAGAGACATCATTAGACATCACATGAAGTCTGAGGTTTGATGTGCTTTGACAGTGTTGAGTATCAGTGTGGCAGTAAAGGATGTTGCTGTTTAACCACGAGCTGCCTGGGTTAAAGAATGACATCTTTTGAGCTTAAAGGAAACCAGTGGAGTGAGAATTTAATTTTGATTTTATAGCGATTCTATTTGTGGGCTGGTTTTGCTGTGCCAGCAGTAATTGTAGGAACAATAGCAAACCTCAAACTGTTTCTGCTGGTTTGTGATAAAAATTGGAACCAACGCAAAAAACACACTCGGCTACTTCTGAGGGCGTAAGACTTCAGCATTGATACTGTTTTACGTAAGTCAGATTACAGGTTTTACTTGCCCTCTGGAAC
>JAZGTK010019042.1:0-11567 GCA_036877625.1 Ambastaia sidthimunki | reverse complement strand
ATTTAGTCAGTGATTGTTATCCTATAAACTCTTGCTACTGGATGCTGATGAAAGGGGTTTTGATTTTGTGACACCCATCACAGATACCTCACTATGTTACTGCTTGTTGTTATGAGGTCACGTGTGTTTATAGAGAAAATTATAAATGGCTCTAAATGCACTTCAACCAATCATAATTCAGGACTCTCTCACCAGATACCAGGGCAAATAAGCTTCTCAGCAGTCAGGAATGCCTGACTAGATAAAAAATTGCTAACAAAAGCTTATTAGATATTAACTTAATGTTTCTGGCAAGATAGCCTATAGACCAGATGCTAGGAATGTTTGGAAAACCTGTTTATATTACTATATTATTTTATTTTCAGTGCCATTTGAGTTTGTTATATCTAAATTAACTGGGACCTGACAGATTTTATTTGCACCATATTGTTTTATTTTGCTCCTGAAAAAGTTTTTGTAATTGCTCATTTTTTTATTTCTGTGCTCCGCTAGTGTTTTTTGTGGCTGCTCCTAAGATGCTGTGTCTGAAACCAGAAGACAATAAAGATGTAAAAGATGCAAACCTTTAAACTTCATTCAAACTATAATATTATTGATATGTGCATTAAATTCTACTAAATAATTCTACTAAATAAAAGTAGAGAGAAAATCTGCTAAACTCACTGCACTAAGAAATATGTTGTATCTTCTTAAGGTTTCCATAAGGGTTGTATGGGAGAAGCTGTGGGGTGAAAGGGATAGCCAAAGTTTCCACTCTGCATCTGTGCTTCAACAGATGAAGAAAAATTCCTAGAAAAAAGGACTGCAATTAGTTTCTGCAAACATTCCAGCATTCAAACATTCAACGAACTGCACTTGGTAGCTACTAAAAAACTAAACTGAATACTAATTAGATTAAATCTAGAATAGATTTTTTTATTCAACTTACTGCACTGAATAAGTGCGTCTTGCATCTTCTGACATTCTTCTGAGTTTTTTAGAAGGTGACATCTCCTTAATGGGGTCTAATTCCAGTGGCTTCCAACACAAGAAGAGATTATACGTTTAGTGAACGTTACAATACAGAAAACAGTTATGCTTGTGGGCTCTGCTATAACTACCTCTGAACAGAAGATGGCAGCGATTTTACGCTTGCGTGAAACAGTCAAACCCATAGGAGATGCAGACAGGGTGGTTGAAGAGTAAGAATGATAGGCAATGCTCTGACACTGCTTCATTGCTCCAACAGATGAAAAACAATTCCTATAGATAGAAGTATTGCAAACATTATAGCAATTAAACGTTCAAGTAACACTGCTCTGTAACAACTGAAGACCACAACTAAATTTAACACTAAACAGAATATATCTAGAATAGAGAATTTGCTCAACTCACTGCACTGCAGAAGTGTGTCTTGCGTTTTTTGACAATCTGAGTTTTTTGGAAGGTGACATCTCCTCAATAGGGTCTAATTCCAGTTGCTTCAAATACAAGACGAGATTTCATGCATTTATATTGAACATTACAAAAATAAAAACAGGTTTGCTTGTGGGCTCTGCTATAACTACCTCAGAGTTAAAGGTGGCACCAATACAACGTTTGCGAGAGGGAGTCTGACCCACAGGAGGTGCACAGAGTGAGGCCTGCTTCTGAGAAGTTGTTTCATCTTGAGATAGCCTGGATGTGTTACAAGAAGTGTCCATTCCGTTGTCAGGGGTGAATTCTGGTTGCTTTAAATACAACAAAAGAGATTTCATGCATTTAAATTACACATTATTTTATGAAATAGTTTCTTTGGCTGTGACATAACCACCTGTGGCTTGAAGGAGGCCGTAGCATGTTTGCAGGCAGGAGGCACAGTCTGTGGGTTCACAGAGCAAGACTGATAGTCAGGATTCTGTCTCTGTATCTCCGCCCCAATGAATGACATTAATCGTCTATAATATAAGGAAAAGTGTAAATGCTGTTCAAAATCGACTTAGAGATTTTCTTATATTTCCTGAGAGACCACAGATCACACCTCCCACACACAGAAAGGAGAAACAAGCTTCTCATACTGTACCTCCTGACGAACCTGCCAAGGTCACTCAACTCATCTTGCCGCCGCCCTTTTGCCAGTGCAGCCATCTCTTTATCCAGTTTTGCCATTACTGCTCTGCGTACGTCATCTGACCAGTTGGCCACACTAGCTTTCTTCTCAAGCTTAAGTCTGGAAGAGGGAAACATCATCATGCACTCTTTTTCCACAGTTTTAAAAACCTGTAACATTCACAAATCTTCTCATACTTTGGAGACATGACATCACTAAAGCAGTCTGTGCAACTTTCCACACTCTTATACAGGATGCGATTACTGACTGTTAAGAAAAATGTTGTTGTACTAACACTATCAGTTCCTACCTGAGGTCTGCAGACAGTTTATCACAAGCTGTCCGGATAACATCACTGACTTTGGCTTTAGGAGTCTTTTTCTTCCATTCTTTAAAGTCCATCCCCATGACAGCCTGCCAATGTATAAAAGTTGAACTCTGTTGCTGCTGTTGGAATATCTGTTTGCATTTTTCTAATGTGATAGTACAAACTCAGAAGTGTCTCAGAAGTAGAAAACACAAGTGTCTTACTATTACCTGATTTGTGTTGGCTGGTTTTGGATTGAGCAGTGAAGGTCGGCCTGGCTCTTGGGCAGCTGTGGGCTGGAAGACCTGAGGAAAATCAGGCTTGGAATCTGTTGTTTGGGATATCTTTCCATGTTCCACCATGCCATCCTGTAGTTGTGCCAACAGATCGACTTCTCCCAATTGAGGATGATTATAATTTCCAGTAAACGGTCCAAGTGTGTCCATTTGAGTTTCCATGTCAGGCACTATAAAGAAAAAATAATGTCAGTTAAACAATTGTAGTAATTGTAAGATTTTAAGAATGTTTTAGAGATGCTTGTCTGAACTTACTAATTGTAAGTGGAGAGCATGGACCAGAAGAGCTGTCCCTGACCAAGTTAGTCATAAAGGATGTGGACCCCATGGATTTAGTACTAGAACTTGGACCCCCCAGCTTATTCTCTGTTCTGATGCTGTAGGGCTGGGCAGGTGAGCTGGCAAGATCTGGTCTGACTGTTATACTGGGTTTGTTAGGCCTCATCAGAACATGGGGTCTATCGCCTTCAAAGAGATTGCCTGGGTTGTTGGTTCTGCTGCCTACATACGTTCTTGATGCAGAACTTTGGTCAGAGCTGGTCTGAAATGCAGCAGGCTTAATGTAACCGGTTGAAGGTTGCACAAACCCAGAGCTCTGACCAAACACAGGCACCTGAGGTCCTGTGGACCGATAATAAAAAGGTGGTGTTGCACTAAATCCCGGTGTCACAAAATCTGACTGCTGGCAGGGGAATGGGGATGCTTGCCTCAGTCCCTGTGTCACACCACTATTATGACCAAACGATGCAAAGCCTGGGCAACTAGTAGCACCAGTTGGCCCAGTAAATGACCAAAATATGTTTTTGGTCTGAATTGCACTGTTTGCAGCCTGAAAAGCCGTCTGTGGTCCTGGAGAGACAGGATAATGACCAAAACATGGCTGGGCAGATACCTGGCCAAAGCTTGACCAACCACCTGGCTGTCTGAAGACAGCTTGTGGACCTTTAAAGCCACTTAAAGGATTCATTTTAAAATACAGATCGAGTTATGGTTTACTTTAACTGATCTGATAACGGTAATCGGAATCCTTTGAAACAATCAGTTTAGCGGAAGAGCTAAATGTTGATAAATAGCGGTAAATACTGCGGCGCTGTTTAAACCGTATTACCGCGAGACGTCCGATTAATTCAGCGAAAGATACGCGCGAATGCGGAGTGAAATAAAACGACAACAGATGAAGATTTGTAAGATTTTCGACAGCGATATAAGTTTGATCTATCACGAATGACACACCACGCAGAAACAAGCTCACAGACGAACACGCACTTCTCTCATTCTGTTATTTTGACGTAATAATGCCAGAATTCAAATGGTCAAATTACATCGTTTCTTGAGCTTTCAAACATTTACCAATAACTTTTATTATATTAATTGCGGTAAAAACACGAAGGTTTTATTTAGGAAATCATCTTTGTATAAAATACGATTGGGATCTTTTACATTGTTGCATTGTCATATTTCAGTGGTTATGAGAAGCGCCATAATGTTATTCGTTTAGACGCACGTTTATTTATGTCCTATTATAAAGTAATTAGAAAGTATTATAAAGTAAAAAGAAAAAACATTTCGGGGAAAAAATTAATTACATTTAATGACCACATAATTCTCAGCCATTTCTCTTTGAAGTGGTTTCTCTTGAAGTGGTTTTGATTTATTGAATTCATAACAAATAAACAGTTATGCAGAAAAGAAACATGTCCTGAGTAATCCTGCCTCATGAAGCACATTTTAAGTTACCTACAAAACTTTTACAGATTTTTATAAAGAAAAGTGTGTTATATGGTAATATAAAATCAAACCCATGTTAATGAATGTTAATGACACTTCCTTGATTCACAATTTATGCACAATTTATGTCTAAATAAAAATCCCTCTTTGAGGTTTATAGGGTTTGAAACGGCATATATAAAAACACAGTCAATAACTCTTGCATTGAAATGTTTTGCTTTACATTATTTCACAACTCTTTGAGTTTTAGACAGTAATTATACGTTTTGTGCATTTAATTAAATTGATCCTGTATTATCACAAAGAAATTACATTAGCAAACTCGTGGATGTTGCCAGTAGACACGCCCACAGAAGGAGGGTCATGCTAGCGAGGGCGGAGCCCTGATTGGTGCTCTCTCCGGTGTCTATTTTGTAAATGCATCTACCAACGTTTCCGGCCTTGTCGACTGCAGTTAAAGTCATGGAAGGCGAACAACAGGAGGCCTCATAATGACCCATCACCGTGGTTACACCACCATCTTCCACTTGCTTCTGCGTGAAGTTTCCGCTGCCTTGCTGAACAGTAACCCTCTCGATACCTGTGCCATTACCATCTGTGATGTTGACGGACAGTCCCCAGTTTGATGAGCTGCAAGAAGAGGAGCAACTCTCCTGTACATCAACTATATCACATTGTGGAGGCGTGAAGTCAGTCACCTGGTAACAAAAAAATAATGTATATTGTATTGTTGCGTAAACACTTAGTTTTTTAGCTTTAGAAATAATAATATCCATAAACTTCTAAACAGTTCACAGTTTATTGTCAATCTAGTAAAATCTACTCCTTACCAACCTGTAAAAGTGAAATCTTTTGAAAGGAGAAAACACCAACATCTAAAGCATGGTAAGCTGTCATTTAATAGATGCTTTCTAAATTAGATACATGACAACATGAACTTGATCACATGACCTGAAACGCATGTTGTTTGAGGTTACCTTGGCGACGACCGACAGGCGAAACACAGCGTAATTAGAATCGACTCCCCACAGACGTCACTCTCACCATTGAGGCAGAGACAGTGTCAGCCGGAGGACCGAGAGACACATTTCCTTGCGCACTGCCTCCACTCACAAGAGTGAGCCTGTGATGGGGGTAAAACAGAGGAACTCATTGTAGCTGATGTAAGATTAATGTAATAAAGTTACGAGTTAAAGAACTTACTTTGAAGTATGCCCCATTTTAAAGTCTTTGTCATTGTTTGCACGGACTGTGTAGACGCCACCAGTTCCATTTGTTGTTAATGTGAAACTGAGCTGAAATTCTTGTCCAGGTTGCATGGATCCATCTGCCATTATCTGTGGTGGGAAAATTAAAGCATAAGAGACATTAGATGATTAGATGATTAGATGTATAAAATGAAATTATGAATTGGCCTTTATCTACAAAATTTTGCAGAACTACATTCATTTCTAGATTCTTTGTAGATACATTTCTAGATATTTGTACATACCTGCAAAAAGAATGTTATATTAGATAAATGCTGAAAATGTGGCGAGCAGTTTTTACCTTGATGGCAAGTTAGGACTGAGACATCTGTGTGGTGGTCTGCCGTTGGAAGAGGCTATTGGTGGTCATGTCTTTCCCCTTTGAACTGTTTGTGGTGCTAGAGGGTTTGACGTAGATTTTATCAATTTTACTGTAGTAACATCTCAGACGGTTTTCCATCTGTGTGCCAAGTTTTTTGTTCTATGGGCTGCCATAGACTTCCATTTTAGAACAATAACAACACAGGTCTTTGCCCCTTTGGGGCTTGACCCCTAAACAAGAATGGTAGCTAACCTAAACTTTAGTCAGTGTGTTTCCAATTAATTTAATAAAAATATGAATAAAAAAATTCAAATCAATTTTGAAAACATTTCTAAAACTTAATTAAACTTTAAAACTTGGGAAAAACATGTGAAGGTAAATGACTGTGGGGCCCTCCAACATAAATTTTGCCCATGGCCTCCAAATATCTAGAACCGACCCCATCTTTGAACCACAGTCATGTTGGATTACCTCTGAGGTTGTGATTTTGAGAATATTAAAAAGAGTGTGTTCTTGCAACTGATGAAAAAACAATGAACTAAAAAAAAATCCCCCAATGACAAACTAAACAACATGGCCCATATTCCTGCCTCCGCTCCCTCATGACGCTCAGATTAACCCTCGACCACACAGACATACATACAACATTACTGCTCAGATTAAACTAATCCCAACCACATATAACATGATTAAAATACAATGTAACAGGTATGGAAAAATGGGACAGCACTATATAACACTACAACTATACAACTGCAGAAAAAAACTGACACAACAATAAGGCTTTGTTGTACCCTTACTACACCCTTAAAAATTAAGACAATAGTGATAAAAAATGTGCATGTAGTAGGGTCCAAAAGTCTAATTCACAAGTGAAAACAGCTACTATTTTGTATGACCTTTAACTGTATCATTACACCATCATCTTACAATTCACACTACACGTTGTGTTTGGCATGCAGAAGTATTTTGGTATGACAGCTTGTACTGCAGCTGGCATAACAAATGTGCAAAACCTGATGATCATGTTATCCCAGAGAAGAAATCTCGAGATTGTCAATGTGGTCTCAAAGGTTTGGACAGGAGAAAACTCCTACAGTAACTGTATGCTTGACACGTGGGCTGACCCAGTTTTTATCTGCAGCCGTAGCTATGAAGCGACAGAAACAGCGTAACAGACGGAGCGTGGAGCAGACAGACTGAACGCTTCATGTTTTAAGCTGTAAAAGAGTGATCTCAGTGCTGTAATTGTACAAAACAGATGCTTTCAGTGGTATTAAAACTGTGTGCATGCGTCACTTGCATTTTGCAGCCACTCAGAGCACAAAGAGTAACTAAATAAAGCAGACAGGAGATGCTAAATAGGCAACATATCAAAATATCTGAACAATGTATATGGATACATAAGATGAAAACAATGAACATTGTTTTTAATCTGTATATCAGATATACTTCATTGAGATGATTTAAAACATTAATTTCTGTCATTAAACCATTTTGAATTTAAGTTTTTATTTGCAATAAAACAAGTGGTTTACACTGGTGTGTAAGTCTTGTTACGTTCTAATACAAAACTCACTTTTGAGAAGAACCAATGAAAACCCTAATTCTCACTTCATTTCCTAGAACAGTTCTCGTTATATGGACCTACCTACCATCCCATAATGCTTAGTCATATTCCTCCCTGTGCTGTTAAACATGGCTCTTATTATGTTAAGCTGCCCATGAATGACTTGATTGTTGCACTGAGTTTAACAGCAATCAGATTATTGATTGAATATCTGTGGGTGTAACAGAAGGTCCTTGAGATTGGAATTAAATGTACTATACAGGATCAGATGTCTTTGTTCTAAAGCCCTGGTGTTACATAACATTATTGTTTGCGTGTACGGATGCATGTTGTCCCACCCAGTACAAGCCAAAATCTTCACCTCTACACAGAAGCTCTGCTGTGAAATGCAGGTCTTACCCATATTTAAACTGCTGCTTGTCAGAACAGCTGGCACGAGCTTCGAAAGACCAATCCAGACGGTTGTATCAGCAGTTAACACAATATGTAGGTTTAACTGTAATAGAAAGATAAAGATTTATTTACTCATAGATTTTATGCACCGTTGACACATAATATGGACATACAAACTTTTGTACATTAGAAACTTTGACTAAAAGTTATATGTTTGTACAGAATTTGGACAAAATGCCTGGTAACAATGGTTCCTGAACTTAAAAAGTGTTTGGGCACGGTTATCTCAAATTTCATCATTGATTAGTGACTTGAGTTATTAGTTCCCCATGGTTGCATAAAATCATCAACAGACAGTCATGAATAAAAAGGATTAAAAGATTTTTCTGTGAACTAATGGCCACACAAAATACAGTGATACAAAAGAAAAATGTGAACATTTTACATAAAATTGCAAAAACTGTAAACTAAATTCAAATCTTTATAGGTAAAGGTTTTCAAATCTGTGTTTTATTTCTGTTTAAATGTCAATAAACAGTGCAGGGTGGGATGGGAATAAGAGACAACATTACAGACAAGAATATGATCATGTAAGAGGATTTTGAAAGAGAGAGAGCAGGAGACAGGATAAAAGATTAAATCAGATGCAAACCTTGAAAAAAGATCTACAGGAAAAAAGAAATAATTTTTCAATTTTTCCTTATCTACAGTCAAATCACACACAAATCACACACTGCCAAATCTAATGTCTGATGAGATGACAAAATACAGTTACTGTGAAAGCAAAGAAATTCATTTAAGTTGGCATTTCCAAATAAATCTAAGAAATGAGTCTGTAAATATGAGTATGATAAACTTTTGGAAAACACATTTTCTTTTGACTAAAAACAAACCTACCCACACAGGCAAATACCAGACAAATGAGCTTTCTCTAAGTACGTTTATGAATTCAATAAGAGCTGTCAGAGTCTGGCAATGACAAAATATAACAATTTTACTGAAGTACCTTTAAAGTAGGGGAGGAGACAAAGAGACAGTACAAATGAATGACAGAGAGAGAGAGAGAGAGAGAGAGAGAGAGAGAGAGATGGTATTAAAAAGAGATTGACACAGAGTGAATGAAAGAGATAAAGACTGTATCGAGAGACAGTGAGAGAGAGGGCGAGTGTGAGAGACACAAAGAGAGAGAGATGTAGAGACAGTATTAAAAAGAGATTGACACAGAGTGAATGAAAGAGATAATGCATAAGTGAGAGAGAGAGACAGAGACAGAGAGAGAGAGACAGAGAGGGGTGGGGCAAGAGATAGAAATACTCAACGCATTACCGCAACAGAATTTGAGCAGAGTAAACATCAGAAACAGTCACAGAAAAGCATTAATGCTCATCTCAGAAGAATTCAATGTCAATGGAATCAGGCAGCATGGAAACAATCGAGATCCCTCAAGACAAGATTGTTAAAAAGGTATGTGAGGGTTTTTGGGCTGGGTGGCTGAAAGCAGATTAAAAGTGTGACAGATTAAATGTGTGTAAAGAACAATATATGTTATTAGAAAAGATATAAAAATAATAATGATGTGCATTCTAATATTAAGCACTTCTAATATTATGTTTTTGTTACAGTTTTTAGTAAACTGAAAGGTTCTCATGACAGGTTAATTTTTTCATAATTTTCAGGTCTTGACAATGTCACATTTTTGTTGGGGCAACTTGTCAAATGTTTTATATTGTGCAATTAGTTTATTAATTAAAAATTCTGCTTGACAAATAAAGTTTGTATATTCTCTTCTACCTTTTTGGTAAAAAAAAAAAAAAAAAAAAACATTTGCAGGTTGACATTAACCTGCCTTATAGTGTGACAACAAGTTAGCCAAAGTGTTTTTTGTTGTTGTTATCTGGACAATAATTGGTAAAAATCCATGTGCATTCAAGACTTTAGGGAATTAGTTTCTGAAGGAAACTGACCTCCAGAATTAACATATCCTGATGAATATTGACTATTGGAGTAAAATAGCGCCGCGAGTCTATAATGAAGACTGTACCGCCATTATAAATGCTACGACAAGCCACTCATTATAATTAATACAATGTCTATATGCACTGACATATCAACACTTACAACACAAGTAAAAAACAGATAATATTACCTTACAATAGCCATCTCTCTCCTCTATTCTCCTTTTTTCTTCAGTACAGTTTGTCTGAAGACATTTTGCAAATTGTAACGTCAGCGCCGTTTTTCACATTTCGCGCCACGTTTTCAATTCGCCGTGTTTAACATTTATGATTTATAATGACTCCGCCATTTTGTTTAACTAATTTAATTATTTAAATTTTGAAGAAACTTCTCCATGAAATCCTTAGTTTAACGCCGCTAAATCAATTCTTGTTAAACCTCACACCTGTTGGCGATGCAAACCGTCGTGGGCCAGCAGACGCACTTTTCCCGCCTACTGTACAACCTGCCTGGTTTACTATTGGGTAAGCGCGCCGGTGAAGGCGGATCCGTAGTGAAACTCTTAAATTTCATTGGTCAGATTTTCTGTCACTCTACTAATAGGAATGACTTATGGAAACACAACCCTTTAAAATATAAAGCGCTAATACACGATAATACACGATAACACGAACGACGTTTGCAGTCTGTCAGTTTCAGTCACTACTGTAATTTGTAGACGGATTTACTGAAGTTGTTTGTTATTTGTACTTTACGGTTAATAACTTTTGAACAATTTTTGACCCCCGTTTTCTGAAGGGTTTGGAAGGTTCTGATTGCACATCAGAAACAGTGTCATAACTTGTCCCACACTACAACATACATGCTTAGGGGTTGTTATCACTTGTATTGTTCTATTGAAAGCTTTTGTCTCTTTATACATATTATACATATACAAATTATGTAGCCTATTTTGTATGAGCTATGATGTATGATGAAGCTTGGATGTTTTAGGAAGTTACTGAAATTGGGAATCAAGTGAGCTTCTCTTTACTGTAAATTTAGGGGTCCTTTAGGAAGAAGATAGATAAGCTTAGAAGATGGAGCACTTCATCAGGTGGTAGCTTCAAACGCCCACCCAAAACCAAGACCCTCAGCCTGAACTCGCCCACTGAACCGGAAGAAGAGCCCTTCAGAGGCGAGACAGAGCGCAGGAAACTCAGACCCATTGTGGCATCTGTCTTTGGTCAGGTAACTGCTGTGTCACAATGCTTTTGGGTTCTGCTGAGGTTTCTGCTTGTGTACGAGCTGTTATGTATTTAGTCATTGTTTTCGGCTTTGCTACATTCTCCATTAATTTAGGACAAAAAAAGAAAAACAATAATACAGTGAGAAAAGGGGGAAGAGGGAACGGCTGTGAGAGATGAAAGAAAAGAGTGAGGGATGAAAGAAGAAGAAGAAGAGAGAGATTGATTGAGAAGAGGAGGATTATATGGGTGAGATTAACGACTCAAGAGGGCAGATCCTGTTAAAAATGGATTCACTCGCAAGAACGCTGAACTGAACAGATTTGGACATCATCATATTTAAGGCACATCAGACACTAGATGTGAAAATAGCTTTGTGATTTTAAGTACTGTACATCCAACGTAATACCAATCAGAAAAGTATTCATTTTTGATGCATTAACCCAAGTCCAAA
>JAZGTK010019041.1:0-11568 GCA_036877625.1 Ambastaia sidthimunki | reverse complement strand
TATTGCAACACCAGATGGGTTTTAAAACTGCACTCTGAGTGGTATTTTTCCACCAATAAAAATGTAAATAAACTCTACAGAAGTGAAATATTAACACTAATTGGTGTTAATTTTCCCTTGGTGTTAAATTGTGGTAACACCATTTAGAGTTCATTTCCTTTAGTGTTAAATTGCAGTAACACTATTCAGTGTTGAGCAGTGTTAATGTTTTACTCCAAACAGGTACAAACAGAGAGTTAAATTTACTCTGAAAATTGAACACTATAACGAGAGTCATTTTATCACCAATTCTGAGTGGGACCAAATACACTTGGGTCCAGTGTTAAATGTATCTCTTTAAACCACAAATTATTGTGTACCCTTGACATCCTAAATGTATCATTAATTTGTCTTAAAAAAGCTGACATACAAAGATGTTTTATTGTATGCTTCTCAGTCCTTCTTCTTGGTTCATCCATCTCTATTTATCAGTGTCTTTCTTTCTTCACTTTGAGCTATATTACTTTTCAAAGCATATTTTCATGAATTAAATGCAAATCAGGTGAAACCAACCTTGTTTATTATTATCCTCTATCTAATATATAGTTTGTTCCTGCTTCTGGCGTAAAACTTACTACAAGAAAAATGTGAGGCCCAAACCTGACCCCTTAACATCAGTAAGTGTTATTTATCGAATAATCAGATTTGTTATTATTTTTGAGGCAGAGTTCATGCCCAGCAAGAAGAAAGAACAGCAGAGAATGGGGGAGAGGGAGACACAAACCTAAAGAGATTGTTGTTTATGGTTTTATAGCGATATTTAGATATTATTTTATTACTTTACACTCCATCAGTATTTATTTAAGTGAATTATTGAAAGAACTTCAAATTAAATGTGCAGAATGTGTAAGAGTATTGATCCCAACACTGTCCAGTTAAACCTGAACATTACTGAACATTTTGTCAAGGTTAAGTGGGTTAAGTTCAATAAACATGCACGGGGGAGGTAATAAATGAGGGTTCACTTGTTAACTTTGTTAACCCTGTTAACCGGCCTTTGATTGAGTCATTAGGCAAGTGACCAGCAAATCACCCAGAGGCTTATAGCTATCTTTGCCCATCTGTATCAGCTGAAAAAGGAGCTAAAAAAAAACAATCAACAACTCAGTATTTACATTATTATTTAGCTGTTGTTATTTCATTTAGTTTTAAACTATGGTAAACGCACACACAAATATATAAAATCAAACAAAACAATGACTTAAAGTTGCTGTCCCACACCATCCATCATAAAAATAATAGATACGACTCCAGTTAGTTAAGAAACAATACATTTGTGAAAGAAAACGCTTAATATTTGGTCAAACGTAAGTAAACATCTGTATGAATCAATCAGTACACCCAACATGGCAGCACGCCGACTGCACATTGATAACACAGAATCTCTTTGGTTCTTGCTTGTTTAATGAGGAGTTGTTGGTTCTCAGGACACGGGAGAACCGATGAGATTTTAAGTTATTGGCGTGTCAACAAATTTAAATGTATTTCAATTTCAAGTTAATTGTTTTTGTTAAAGTATTTCATTAAAAACAACTTGTAACTGGGTCACTTATTGTAACATTTCTTTTATAACAACATTTTCTATTTCTCTGTGAAATCAATTACACTGGGATGTCTCCTGATTCACTTACGTGAAAAAGCATGATGTAGCAGTATGATATTAAACATCATATAATTGACTTAATGTCCCAGAAACATCCTTGTTTTACCAGAAACCAGTTCTAACTGTTAATCAAACAGTGCTGCTTTAAATAACCTTGTGCTGCTTTACAGACTTATGCTGGTTAACACATTCTCAGTTCTGCTAGTATTGTAGAGACTTGGGCTGGTTAACACGTTCTCAGTTCTGCTAGTATTGTAGAGACTTGGGCTGGTTAACACATTCACAGTACTGCTAGTATTGTAGAGACTCAAGCTGGTTAACACATTTTCACTATTGCTGGTGTTGTAGAGACTCGTGCTGGTTAACACATTCTCAGTTCTGCTAGTATTGTAGAGACTCAAGCTGGTTAACACAATCCCAGTTGTGTTAGTATTGTAGAGACTCGTGCTGGTTAACACATTCTCAGTTCTGCTAGTATTGTAGAGACTTGTGCTGGTTAACACAATCCCAGTTGTGCTAGTATTGTAGAGACCTGTGCTTGTTAACACATTCTCAGTACTGCTAGTATTGTAAAGACGGTACAGTAAGCAGAAGCTGGTCACAGTACAGTAAACAGAGGCTGGTGACGGTACAGTAAACAAAAGCTGGTGTTGGTACAGTAAACAGAAGCTGGTGCAGTAAACAGAAGCTGGTCACAGTACAGTAAACAAAAGCTGGTGTTGGTACAGTAAACAGAAGCTGGTACAGTAAACAAAAGCTGGTGTTGATACAGTAAACAGAAGCTGGTGCAGTAAACAGAAGCTGGTCACAGTACAGTAAACAAAAGCTGGTGTTGGTACAGTAAACAGAAGCTGGTGCAGTAAACAGAAGCTGGTCACAGTACAGTAAACAAAAGCTGGTGCAGTAAACAGAAGCTAGTGACGATACAGTAAACAAGCTGATGCCGGTGAACTAAACAGAAGCTTGTGCTGGTATAGTAATGGTGCAGATGAAGATGAAATAAATCAGTGCCCACTTTCTGCATGGACATTTCATTCTCTTTTCTCAGCACTTGTGGAATTACTATTCTGTTTGTCTTAAACGAAGGCCATTTGCCACACTGAGCTCAGCTCTGATATTGTAGAATTGGGGACAGGAACCTTTAACCCATCCATTATTCAAATTTTGAATTGCAGTTTGCAGAATTTAATCTTTTGCAATCTCCTCAGCTATTTGCTTGGATTTCTGATCAGACACTGGAAGTGTTTCAACAATCAAATTTGCATGTGTTTCCACATCATTTTCGGTGGTAGAATCATCACTTTGTGTGATTAACATGTTAATGTTGCACGAGACAGGGCATCAGCCAAGACGATGTATTCCGCTGGAGTGTACACTAATTCAAAATCGTATCGTTGCAGTCATTAGGAAGTGAATGTGTGGAGACATCTTGTTCAGATTTTTTCGAATGATTGGAATTAAAGGCTGGTGATCAGTTTCTGCTGTAAATGATGGAAAACTATACACATGGAATCAAGTCTTAGAATATTTCCAATCTAAATCTGAATCTTAGCATAATGTCATTTGAGACATTTCACCTCTTAGGGTTAGTCTCAGGAGGGCTGTTTAGGTTATGCTACTTCTCGTATTTACCTTGAATAATGTTTGAGTGTAGACAGGAGTAAGTTGAGACTGGCTTCTGGGAAAACTCTTCACAAACATTCTTTTTTGTGCTGTTCCGTTTAGTGCCACTAGTGGAGCAGGAAAGACATACGTGAGCTTTACAATCATATTTCAGAAAAAAATGTAAAATTGTTGATTTGAAATATTTGTAATAAAAATGCATGAAGCACTGTTCTACCGCCTTCTGGAATTTGTAGTCGCTCACAAAACAGAGAGAGGGAGCAGGATTAATCCATGTGGTCTTACGGCGCCCTCTGGTGGATGAATTGTCAATCGACATCTGTGAAAAGATGCTAAACGTTTCCCAGCCTTAGCAGGAAATCACACCTGCGCCACCTGATGCTTATATCTCATATATATTTAAATTAATTTACATTATATCATATTATGTCGATTTCTTACCAAGTCTTTTTGTCTTGTTGTCTTTATTTCACATTTCGTGACACATGAATACATGAGGATATACATGAGGAATACATGCTTTGTCTATGTTTAAAAATTTTCCTAGGATTAAATTATATGTAAATATAACATTTTTTACCAGGAATAAGTCTGCTCGTGGAGGGAGGATGAGGCAAAGGACTAATCCCATGAGTATGTTATTTTTGTTTGTAAAACACTCTTCATGTAACATGCGTATTTATGCAGTCACCTGACTTCATCTATATACACTCATCTTCAGGTAAATATCTGGAGGACGCTCATATTTATCTGAGTACACTTTCACGCAATGCGTTTTCAGACACTCTTAAACAATAACTATAACTTTGACCTGCAATTGTTTGTTTATAGCCTGTAGACATGCATTGCTTAATTCAATTCAATTCAGTTTTATTTATATAGCGCTTTTTACAACGTTACATTGCTTCAAAGCAGCTTTAAGCAAAATATAAGATAAATGAATACATTAATAAACAAATTGAAAAAATAAAATGAATAAAAATTCTACACAATATATGGTATTAAAATACATAATACACCCAGGACAAAATACATACAAGTAATATATGTTAGAATGAATATTTTGATTGAATGATTACAGAATCCTAAGCTAAGTCTATGTCAGCAGTCTCCCAGTAAGCAAGCCAACAGGGCGACATATGAATACAGACATGCGCTTAAAGAAAACAGTGGACAATGCACCATATAACAGATCACTGCAGTCACCTAACATCTCCATGCACTTGTCTTCAGAGGTGGAGGAATGTTTGCAGGACACTGATATTTATGGACGTACATTTTCATGTAGAAGTGCTCACGATGTTTAAGAGTCTTTATCAAGTACTTTTTGTCTTGTTGTCTGTTTGATTATGTTGAAACATTTTCCTAAGAATAAAATGTGTCTTTTTCCAATTTCACACTAATGATTGACAGGGTCACACTATTTCACACTAATGATTGGTTAAATGATTGACAGGGTCCTTCTCTTTTTCTTAACCCTTCTCTTATACAACAAGATATTATTAGGGGTTATAGAGCAGCCATTGCCATCATTTTAATCATCAAAAGGATGATTAGAAATTTGAACAATCACATTAAGAAACTGAAGAAAACTATTCCTATGCTACCTGCGGACAGGCCCGGTTCTACAGGGGTGCTTGAGGGTGTAAAAAGCAAATGTAAAAGCACCCTTTACACACAGAAATATATGCGCTTGGATGCATTGTAGTAAAGTGTGCCATTTTGAGGATGATTGCGGTCTGACAGACACTTTTCAAACTTTTTTTCTGTGATGTAAAACACTTAATGTATAAATACACACAGAGTTACTTTACAAAACATCAGTTTAGACGAGTATTAAACATTAATTTATGAATGTAAACAGTTAGTAAAGACATCTGATGTTTGTCAATAGCGTTTAGAAACATGCATTAGGTTTAAAAATGACAGCAGTCTAATATTCCTTCTGCTGTCTGTATGAATCAAACAGAAACATTTAACCAATTAATAAATTGCTATAAGAACACAAGGTTGTTTTAAGATCACAAAATTATTCATAGAGCTAGTAACTTAATTTTACTGTCAGAATGCACCAGATTGTTCCATTTAACTTTAAAATGTACAAGATTTTCTTAGGTTGAAGCATGCCACTGGATCCCACTTATCTGTATGTGTACCATAATGCCATAAAACTGTCTTATTGGTTTGGTGGTTTACAAATATGGCCCCTTTTTCATTTCATTCCACGATCCATGTTAGTGAACCCTCAGGAGATTTGGTTCTGGAACCGGGCCTGCCTGCAGATCGGTTTAAGACTTAGTGGAACAAATTCGGTGATGGCGGAGCTCTTATGGAGATTATGGAAGGAACACCTGAGTGTGCCAGCGGAGTAAGAAGGCCTTCAGTTAAACTGAATGAAACTTAGAACTTATAAATACATGGGATACTTGGATAGACAAAGTAGGTATGATCTTAGGTATGAAAAAACAGGTATGGTCTTAACCTGAGTAATCCTACAAAAACCTTAAAGTGGGCAGAAAAGTATGTCTAAAGAGTACAGGGATATGATGGTGGAAAGCATTGTAAGTGAAGGCTGAAAACCTAACCCTAACCCCTTTCTTGCTGGAGAAAATGGGAGGGGGACCCTGATACTGGTCTATCCATAGGATTCAGTCTATGAAAGGTGATAATGGATACAACTAGTTGAATTCAATTTTATTTATGTAGCTTTTTTTACAATGCTACATTGTGTCAAAGCAGCTTTACATATAATGAAAATAAAAACACAGAAGATTATCAAAGATGAAAAACCCATAATACAAAATTATTGTTTATTATAAGATGTACTTTAGTAAAACTAATTAGGGATACTAAGATTGCAATTGGTTTATGAATATAAAGTTGACTAAACTGATAATAACTACGTAACATTTGAACCATTACCTGTCATTGCATCTGAAGGCTCATACCTATTTCAGTGGTCTATGAGAGAGTAATGTATTCACACTGTCTACTAAAACAGTATGTACTTCTGAGACCATGTGACATTTAGTCAATTAACATGATCGATGACAGGTATCATATTACGCAAGATACAGTGGTGTGAAAAAGTATTGGCCCCCTTCCTGTTTTTTAATTTTTTTGCATGTTTGTCACACTGTAATGTTTCAGTTCATCAAACAAATGTAAATATTAGTCAAAGATAACAAAAGTAAACACAAAATGCAATTTTTAAATGAAGGTTTTTATTATGAAGGGAAAACAAAATCCAAACCTATATGGCCCTGTGTGAAAAAGTGTTTGCCCCCCTAAACCTAATAACTGGGTGGGCCATTCAGTTTAGCCATTCAGAGATGGACTTGCTGGTGTGTTTTGGATCATTGTCCTGCTGCAGAACCCAAGTTCGCTTCAGCTTGAGGTCACGAACAGATGGCCAGACATTGTCCTTCAGGATTTTTTGGTAGACAGCAGAATTCACGGTTCCATTTAATCACAGCAAGTCTTCCAGGTCCTGAAGCAGCAAAACAACCCCAGACCATCACACATCACACTACCACCACCATATTTTACTGTTGGTATGATGTTCTTTTTCTGAAATGCTGCGTTACTTTTACACCAGATGTAATGGGACACACACCTTCCAAAAAATTCAACTTTTGTCCCGTCAATTTTCCCAAAAGTCTTGGGGATCATCAAGATGTTTCCTGGCAAAGCTGAGACAAGCCCTTGTTCTTTTTGCTCAGCAGCGGTTTTCGTCTTGGAACTCTGCCATGCAGGCCATTTTTTCCCAGTCCCTTTCTTATGGTGAAGTCATGAACACTGACCTTAACTGAGGCAAGTGAGGCCTGCAGTTCTTTGGATGTTGTTGTGGGGTCTTTTGTGACCTCTTGGATGAGTCGTAGCTGCGCTCTTGGGGTAATTTTTGTCGGCCGGCCACTCCTGGGAAGGTTCTCCACTGTTTCATGTTTTCACCATTTGTGGATAATGGATCTCACTGTGGTTCACTGGAGTCCCAAAGCTTTAGAAATGGCTTAATAACCTTTTTCAGACTGACAGATCTTAATCACTTTCTTTCTAATTTGTTCCTGAATTTTTTGGATCTCGCCATGATGTGTAGCTTTTGAGGATCTTTTGGTCTACTTCACTTTGTCAGGCAGGTGATTTCTTGATTGCAAAAAGGTGTGGCAGTAATAAGGCCTGGGTGTGGCTAGAGAAATTGAACTGAGGTGGGATAAACCACAGTTAAGTTGTTTTAACGGGGGGCAAAGACTTTTTCCACAGGGCCATGTGGGTTTAGATTTTGTTTTCCTTCATAATAAAAACCTTCATTTAAAAACTGCATTTTGTGTTTACTCAGTTTGCCTTTGTGTATTATTACATTTTTTTGATGATCTGAATCATTTAAGTTTGACAAATAAGGAAAACAATACAAAATCAGGAAGGGGGCAAATAGTTTTTCACACCACTGTATGCCGTTCCAGCTTAGAAAGATAAAATGTTATATAACAGGAGTATAAGGGGTTTGAAAAAATACCATAAAGGATTGCACATGAAAGACAATGGGAGAAAAAGAAAAAAATGAAATATTAGAGTCTTTAGGACTGTAGTAAGGTCATATTAAAGTAAATATTAACAATTTATAAAACCCTAAGCCAAGTTAAGTGTCAGGATCCTCCCAGTAAGCAAGCCAATGGGGCAAGGAACCAAAACTCCAATGATGTATAGATGGAAAAACCTTGGGAGAAATCAGACTCAACCAGCAGGGCCAGTTCACTTCTAGCATGTTAAAGCTGCAATTCATTCTTTTTTGGTTGAAAACGGAGAGCTTATAATACTGATTTATATTTTAATTTGATTAACTAACTATCAGGTCTTAAAGACAAAAGTCAAACTAAGTCAAAAATGGAAAAAGGAGATATTTCTTGAGATAAACTGCAGCTGTGATATAATTCATTACAAAATCTCTTTCCAGTCCTTTGCAGATTATTGGAAGATTTGTATTGATATGCCTGATGGCATCAGTGCATATTATATGTTTGTTCATTGTGGACAAACTGTAGACCATTGAGACCACACCATCTGCAAATGTAAGATATGTTTGGTTTAAAATGTAAATCAAGACATTTCACTTTACTGTATTCTTTCAATCTGCCAGTGTGTGTGTGTGTTACTTACATATATTAATAGAAATGTTGGATCTTCCAATTCTGATAAATAGCATCTGCAGATGGCAGCCAGTGAATCTAAGTCAGAATATTTACACATTCAGCTTGCTACAGACAGTGGCAAACACAGCAGTGAGTTGTGAGCTGGTATGTCATGAGCTGGCACGTTGTGTGCTGGTGTGCCGTGTGCTGGTATGATATGTGCTGTTATGCTGTGAGCTGATGTGTCATGAGCTGGTATTCTCAAGTTGTGGTCACATTCCCCATTGCACAAATGCAATCCAGTTATATTAATGTGAAGCAATGTAAATTTTACATATATTTTAGCCATTAGCAAAAAAAAAATCAAATGTGTAAGAGGATGCAGGTATGTGTTACCTGAGTATGCACTGAGGAGTTGTATGTGTAAGCAGGAGTGGCTGGAGGAAGTTCAGGTGGGCACAGTGGATATGACGTCCACATCTCAGCATTGCTGGGATACCCAACAGGGACTGTGAGCTTATCTGTTGACAGTACAACAGGAATGATGTTACTGTGTAGAGAAACTAACAGAAAAGTGTACTTTGGACAGAAAAGTGTACTTTGGAGAAAAGTGTACTTTGGAAAAGTGTACTTTTGAACCTGTGTTCTAATCTTCTTTTAACTTTTAAATAAATGTAAATTGTGCAAGTAAAAGTTTTCATGAATGTTTTAAAATAAATATGTTATTCACACAACTGTTCAATTGTATGATTTTTAGAAAGCTTAGATTATTGGTTATCCAAACTGCTTTTACAGGGATTCAATCTTTTTCAGTGCTTTGTAGCGCCTGCTACAAGAGAGAACACTCTCATGTTGGAAATGAGCACTCACAGAGGTCTTGGATGGCAGATGGCAGTCCGGGGTTTTGTCCAGGTAGAGCAGACTTTGGAGTTCCCACTAGTTTGTTCTTGGCCATCTTGGTATTGGCCTTGGCAAACTCCAGCCGTAAAGTTTGGGAAACATCTGGGTCAAAGCGAACACCCTGAGAAAGGGACACACCTTACTCATATTAAAATGTAGAACTAGCTCTTTGAGTGAAATCTTTATTCTAATTCATTACGATTTTGTTTTTCCTGTGGGTTGAATCTAAATAAAAGACCTCATTTACAAGAGCAATAAGTAAAGTTGTGGTGAGAACAACCCAAAGTGTCAATGACATGAATAAACACACAGTATGCTCTAACAGACTGCTTGAGTAGCTGTATGTTAGGGTTATCCAGCGTGGTTTCTTAAATGTGATTATAAGCTGTGAGTGGTAGCTTTGTCTGTCACAAAAAAACATTATGTAATGCTTAGCATAAACTAAAGAAAGGATAATAGTTTGTTTCACTTTCAAAGAAATCCCTTCTCTCAGGCATTTTAACTATTAGGGATATCCTTACTTAAGTGATTTCATGCAACTGGGCACAGTTAAGACCAGGCATGTGTAGAAGGATGTAGACTTAAAGTAATCAGTTTTAAACCCATTTTTTAGGATTTAAACCCAACTCTAGTTGGATTTAAACCCAACTAGAGTGACTTCATCACACTTTTAAACAAATTAAAATTTAATTTGCCTTGGGCATTTTATTTCAATTGAGGTGCTTACATGGAACATTTTATTCATGTTGGACTTTACTACTAAACTCAGACAAAACTGGTTTTAATTATTGAACCAAAATCTTTCAAAATCAATTAAAAAAAATCAAGTGCAGTTGGTAGATCCTTTTGATTCTTAGCGCCCAAACTCTGGAACAGTCTTCCCAGTGTTGTATGGGAGGCAGATACACTGTCACTCTGACCCACCTCTTTAATCAAGCCTACATAAAGTTTAGTGGTTTTATGATTCAAATCCCTTAGAGGATTATTAGGCTGCAGTAATTAGGTAAACCAGAACAGTGGATACTTTCTATAAGAACAGATATACTAGCTCTACACTTAAGGGTATACTCACACTGTGTCTGAGTGCAGTTGTACAGAGACAGCTGACTTAATAAAGCAATTTGCAGCTTTATTCAAAAACTACAATTCCAGTTCATCAAGGTGAGAACCAGAACCAGTATAAAGCTAAATATACTGTAATTAATTAAATTAATTGAAAGATGTATTATCCACGTTGTAATAGAAGGTGTTTTTTGTCGTGATGATAAATAGCTGTTCTGTGCTCTGGCCAGAATTGTGATTATCAGTTAGTGATAACACTTAATGTGAACTGTGCCCGATCCCACCACCTGAAGAGGATCATGGTCAAACGAACCAGGCTTTGAGGGTCAAATGTGCACAGGCCTGGTTCAGAGTCACTAGTGTGAGTACACCCAAACTCTGTCTGTCTTTCATTTCCCAAGGGTCCTGTAGTCAGCAGAATCTGGACCTTATCCAGACCAGATGGTGGGGAGATGGGATGGGATATTTTTAAAAGATAGTTTTCTGTAAAGGTTAAGTTTAGGGATGGTGTTAGGGAAAGTGGAGAAATAGTTTGATTAGCTCAATATAAAAATTCTAACAGTTATGGAGAGTACCCATAACCCACATATGCATGTGTGTGTGGTCCTGGTATTTCCTATGGTCTCGGCACCAAATATCACAACAAAAGTAGTAGTACAAACGATGGAAATGGCATACCCACACTAAAATGTTTCCAGTTCCTGTACTATGTGACATACATACACATTTGTGATATCATCTGAAAGCAAATACTTGGAACATTATTGTCCAAGTGTCAGAATTAATACAAAATATTTATTGTTTATTTGTATTTATTGATATGCATAATATTTGTTTCATAAAAAAATATTTTATATGTCTCAGAGCAACCCAGAAAAACTGGTCTTAAAGCCACAAGTCTAACAAAATTATGTCTTTTAATGTGGGGGTGATATCACAAAAAAAGCTGTAAGCTTTTGTCTCTAGCATGGCACATTTCCAAAAATGGCCACTTGGTGCTCAAAACGCCACTTTGTAAACAAATGACCAGAGGTTAAGAAAGCTTTATAGATTAGAATGAAAAAACAATCAACCAACCAGTGGCGGCCGGTCAATAGGGGGCGCGCCCCCCCCTGAAGTTAGCTTTCTTTAATATGTAAACAATAAGTTAAATATATATCACAAATATTAACGAAATAAAATCATTTAATCATAGTATTTTACAGTTAGTCATAT
>JAZGTK010019039.1:0-11569 GCA_036877625.1 Ambastaia sidthimunki | reverse complement strand
AATTAAAATTTGTGGAATATCTTCAAACAAGCGACAAGTAACATTACAGCAAAATGAAGCGAATGGCAAATAAATGAACGGTAAGTTTCAAGCCATTAAAAACTGTAATAACTTTAATAAAACAGAAAAGGAAAAATGTATAACATATTTATAATAGCCGTTAGATGGTCGTTATAATTACAAAAAAGTAATAAGTGTAATATTTAGTTTTGTTATGAAAAGTCTTGCACTGTAAATAAAGTCTCAATTCCAGCCCTACAAGCGTAATATTTAAAAACGACCATATTACTTTATCATAAATAATTATTTATTCTCCTACAGTTGATTTTTTATGAGTTGATTTTTAAAACTATTTCCAGCACTAAACATTATAAAAAGAAATATCACATAACTAATAACACTTTAAAAAACTCCCGACAGCCTCCCGGGTTAGAAATTAAAGCAAGAGTGAGCGCGAGGGTCTTTTTGGTGGCGCCATATAAACCCAAAAGTTTTGCGACCACCTGAACGCTTGTATTTAAAACAGGAAAAGCGTCATTCGATACCAGCTTCACTCCAAAGATCAGAGATGCTGTGTGTCTTCTGCCAGCAACTCACACCACCTGCCAGGCCAGCCATATCCAAGAGTCACTTTCAATACTGGTGCCACTCCTGGATAAAATCAAAATAAATAAGTGGCTCTTAAGTAGCGGGGGGGCTTCTTATTAGGGCTCTGAAATGACCTTGTATTTAGGCTCCTTGCTGAGGGGAAAATGTGAGAAATTCTGTGTGGTTTGTTGAAATTTTGTCTGCACATTAAAGTAAAGCTGAAACTGACTTACGGCCTAATTTTAATCTGTTCTGAACATAACTCAAAATCTTCTTTTATAAAATGTGGTTTTGTGTGAAAATCAAAGCAAAGGTAAACATTTAAACTTTTCAATTGTCATATTTACATGATCATTTTCTCCTTTAGGTGCCCTGATACCCTAAACCAAAAACTAAAAAACACTTCCTATGGCCGGATTAGAGAATTCATCTCTGTATCATCAATTTAAATTATTGTAAAAGTATTTTATTGATTTAAACAAAAAGACTTTATACATGAGGCATTTTGGAACCTGCACTGACGTACGTTGTTAAAAAAAATTAAATCCAACATGAACTGTGATGATATATTTAAGGATTAAAGGAAACTCAATAATGTTGAACTGTCGGATGCTACGGACCAATCAGAAAGAGGCTGGTGGTTTCTTTATTATGAGAGTTACATTACTTTAAATATATTATACATTACTTAAATCATGTTAATGGTTTTGTAAAGGCCATGTTTGTTGATGCCTCTCGCTGTATCTCTCTTACATATTACAGACAGAATAAATCCCCTGCGGAGGTCAGAGGTCAGCGGGAGCGTGTCAGTGGGTTTGTATGCACATGCCTCTGCAGTCACTTAACTAATTAAAATCATAATAAACGGTTTGGCCGGCGGCTGAGATAGATCAGGTCAGGCCGGATACATTGAGCTCTGTGAGCAGAATCTGGTTTAAAACCCGTTCGCTTGTGTTTAGTGTGAAAGATTTAGTCAATGCATATTTACTTTGCTTATAATGTGTTCCTGAGCTGTTAAATACAACATAATCTATTACAAACGAAAACAAACCAATCGGTTTTGTAGACCGAAGGGTCTTGCTAACCCTGCGCAGATCTGCCCACGCTGGCAGTTGTAAAGATAATCTCTCATGGTTTGCCTGTGTTTGCTAGCAAACACGGCTAACAACTGGCATGAATTACCCGTTGGCATCAGTCTGTGACTTTGGTCAGCTTTTCTGAGCTTGGAAACTTCTGGAAACTTGGACACATAATGTCAATGCAACAAGGCACTCTTTAAAGCAGCCTGTCTGTCTGGAATCCTCCTGCTGAAAATGCCCAAATTTTGATCCCATTTCTATGTTCATATGTATTAGTGCATATATGTTTACAGTACCCTGAGTTCAGCCATGGTCTTTTGCATTGTGAGTCTGAGACCTATGGATGGCCTCTCTAAACACGCTGCCAAAAATCCCACTATTAAGACACGCTTTTTCCAAAATTTATTTGATTTCTAAGCATCAAAATTAGTTCAAAGCCTCTGCCAAAAGTTCCTTTCCAACCACTGTTTGTGAAAAGTCTGTTTTTTGATGTCCAAATTAAAACACACAAACACAGCTATTGCTATCTGATACTAAAACTACACAAAACACATTTTTGGACTCGTCTGCCATAGATTTTGGAACGGTGCTTTTAGCATTTTATCAAATCAATTACAACAATGAACCTCTGTGGCAGAAATGTACACAAAACAAATACTTCATTGACAGCGAGCTTTGATTTGTAACTCTCCTTAAAGCTGCTTTTATTTTTAGTTTTATGAACAAAACAAAGAAAAATCGCAGTACAAGCAAAGGAGAAGAAAGAAAAAAACTAAAGTGAATTAAAACAGGAATGAGTGGTTTCTATTGGCTGTCATTGTCTGTATATTAAGCATGTCATTTGAAAATGGTTTCCACCCATTCCATGACTCTCAGTGCTCACGTTAAATGGAGTGATACAGGAAAGAAATACGTATCCAGTGACCGCCTGCAGATATTTGGGCTACATCTCATCCATTGCTTCTAATTCATTTGGAGGAGAGGAAGCTGGATTTGAGTAAAAACAGCAGCTGCAAGGAAGTTCACCGGAGATCAAATGTGGATCGTAGGTCTTGTTAAAGGCTTAAACCAACACGACATCCATCACACCCTGAACGTCTACACGGCCCCAAATATGAGGCTGAAAACTCAAGAACTGAATCGATATTATCTCAGTGCAACAAACACTGATGACCTTTTTACTTGTTCAGTTTAGTCCTCTTCTTTCCTCCACCCCAGCCCCCACTGTGCCGGACCGGACCGTCCCGAAATGAGATCCGTTCTTTACGGGACGGAGCTGAACTGGTTCTGATGGGTGATGGAGCTTCATTTTCTGTTAAGAGAAAGAAACAGTATTTCAATGCAAATACACCTTCTATGCATGGATGTATAAATAAAACACTATGACAGAAGTTTGCATGCATGCTCACCATAGTAACATGGTGTATTAGTGTAGCTAGTTAAGCTAGTAAAGAAACTCTCCTAGCAGGGACTCACAGCCCTTATCATAAAGCAAGGGCTCATTTTGAGTCATATCTATTCCAAAGTGAGTTAAGCACAGTTCTTTTCAAACGCAGCTTATCAAAAAAGCTTTTTTCTGCATCTGCTGTGTACCACGTGTAAAAAGGAGCCACACAGAGGAAAAAGAATCGTTGACAGAAAATGTTGACAGACCGAGGAGGCTTCCGAAAGTACAATTCTACAGTACAATTTATTGTGGTGTTTTAAAAAAAATGAGGAATCATTTTTATACCAAAGACCAAATTAGTGCTGGACAGAGAAAGTTGCTCCTCTTTTTCTGAGCCCATAATAAATAAAAAACATTAAACATTTCATAAATGTGGTAGTTCTTTACCTAACACGAAACACGAAACTGTTTTCATAAAATTTGTCTTTGTTCCTGGACGAAGGTGGGAAAAAAATACATATCGGCCTCTGATGGAAACTATTGACACTTCAAACCCCGGACATTTATATTAAAAGAGACACATGCTGTTTCCTTCTGTGGGTCGATGTTTAATAAAACGGCCACACACTCACTTAACCGCTGTGACCAAACAAATTGTTTTCAGCCATTTTGTTCCCATTACCTTTGAAGAGGGCAAAAACGAGGCAAAAACGA
The DNA here is from genome assembly GCA_036877625.1 of Ambastaia sidthimunki. Classification (NCBI taxonomy): domain Eukaryota; kingdom Metazoa; phylum Chordata; class Actinopteri; order Cypriniformes; family Botiidae; genus Ambastaia; species Ambastaia sidthimunki. Next base: position 7,801 of record JAZGTK010019039.1, on the reverse strand, counting down.
GGCACGGGCAGATTTCCTCTGCACACATAATGAAAGCGTTTATGGTTAAGCTGTTCTTTATGGCCTGTAAGCTGAGGGTATCCTGTTGCATTAAAGCTGAGCAGCACTTGTGGCTCTTTTTCTGTAAAGCTGTCGTAAAGCTGAACGTAAAGCTGTCTGTCAACTTCAGGTCCATGACTTAATGGCTCGTGCTGATTCAATTCAAATGACAAGAGGCCCGTGAGGTTCTGGGAAATTTTATATTATGTTGGCTGATAAACAACAGTGAGGCTAATACGCGACGGGAATACAACATTCTTCTCTAAAAATTAGCATTGATATTTATAGCTATGATGGATGTTACCGTTAGATACCAGTAAAAATAAACTCTCTAAAAACACACTTTCATATTTTTGATTATTTTTGTAGCTGTATTCTGAAATGTAATAAACATTACCAGTACGAATTTCAAATATTTATGTTGTTGTATAATACAATAGTTAATTTATTAAAATAGTGTTTTATGGCCAGCATTTTATATATACTACATACACACAATTAGTCATTTTTCACACTTTTTCAATTTGACAAAACTGCAGATTAATTCACAAACAAAAAAGTGATTTTCTTTGACTTTTATCATCTTTACATACCACACATAGATTTCATATTTATATTAAATTTTTTTTTAGTGAATTTTAAAAAAGTGGAAAAATGTTGGTCATAATGGATATTTGTGTAAAAATGTAGATAATTTTTACATAACACACACAATCTTTTAATCTACATAAATGAATCTTTAGATGAAGATTGAAATGTGACCCTTTCATGATGGATTTTTATATTTTAAGACACGCTTCCAAGATTTCAATATGAATCTCTTATTATAAACTGATGAAATGTAAAAAAAACCTTGAAAATGAAGTTGAAGAAACACTTAATAATAATGAATTATGCATTCAGACCACAAAATAAATTATATTTAAAAAATATAAACATAAAATAATATATACACTATAATATAATATACATTATACTATATACAAAACTTGGGTCCTAAGATTTAAATTCTGCCAAAATAACAGTGTTGATCAGCAGAGAAACAGCCTCAAAATGCACTTTGTCTAAAAGTTAAACTTAATAAACTCCTTTTAAATAAGAGAGACATAAATAGACAAGCAGTCAGTCAGTCAGTGAGAATGTCAGTCTCCTCGTGGATTTAATTTTCAAACCATCATCAGAATCGAAATGAGCTTCATTAGAAACTGAGTCCTGTATCACTGTTTTAAAAGTGCTGAGAATGTGTGTCACTCAGTCTGTTTTACTGTCAGTGTGTGTGACAGGGCCGGCACTTATTCACTGAGCTGTCAGAGGTCTCGCTGAAGGAGCGATTATTCCCCCGTCTGCTAATCGACACTGAAATCTGTGTATTAAACTGACACACGCATCATTATCAAATTAAACAGAGGATGTTTACTGTCGTGTCGGGTTATATCTTAATTCATGCTCAGTGTCACATCTCTGCAGGGTGATTTCTGATCTGACACATTTCAATTTACTATATTGTGTACATTGTGTTTAAAAATCATAATTACACAATTTTAATTAATTTCATCCTTCAACATTTTATGATGTATTTCTAGTTTAAATCACGTTGAGATTGTGGCTGGAGTAAAATCTTAAATTTGAAGCACAAAAATCATATTAAATTATGTTGATATGTATTAATAACAGTGGAAAGTGAAGTATCGTTTTTTTTACTCATTTTTTTGCTCTCTGTGGCTTGTGTGATATTATCAACACTGAGGCAAAGATATGAAAAACATATGTTTCTAATGTTAATAGGAAGTTTTTGTACTTCATAACCTTTCATTTATCAGCAAATCAATACCTGAAATATATTAAGCTTTGAGAGCAAATAGTTTTCTTAAGCAGTATTTTTACAGTAAATAATAACGTAAAAGACCAGTTCACTACATGCATATGAAATGATTATTTATGGCATTTATATGTATACACACACACAAACACACATATATGCTTTTTTTTTACTTACTTGTGTGTTCAGCTGAGTGTCTCCGAGGCCAAGTTTGTTTGTTAAGAGTTGGTGAACTAACAGGGTCGACCCAAAACTTATCTCCTGACTCTACAGCAGCCCTGCCACCAGCACCGGCCTAAAAACAAAAGCCGGTACATAAAAAATATAGACGACCACTCACACACACACATTTTTCTGGGGCCTAAAGAATAAGTTACAGTAAGACATTTTTCCCTAGTATTTATGTTTATGAGTATCACTTTATCCTGATTTAATACTTAACAAAGCGATCAATCAGCCCGTGTGAATAAATAGGAAAGTGTTTTTATGGTTGTGTGAAGAAACAAATAACAGTTCTTACCACAAGCTGAACCCGTCCACCATTAAGAATATCACGATTAATCACAGGAAGAAAATGATCCCTGTAAAATCATTAAAACAGTATCACACTGTATGTACACTACAGCACAATAAATTAAAGCTCTGAGAGGGTGTATCAGTATAATTAGTGATTATAAATATTTATTAGATTCTAATAACTCATATGTGTAGATAACTCAAAACGATCTTACCGTTCTGAGACTGCAGCATATCTGTGGGGACGGAGGGTTTGTGTGTGGAGCCACTGGTAACTTCTCTGCTTGTATTTCTGTGTTTCCTCTGGTTTTTGTGCCCTGACAACTTCATTCTCTGTTTGACAACCTGCACTTGACATAAACCAAGAGGAAATTCCTTTTTTCAGCCGTTTAAACATAAACAGGAATAAACATCAGATTTAAAAGGTGAGCTTTTGCCAATCAATTCCTAATTGCACCAAAAGAGTAAAACGAGAAACAAAAAATGTTTTCAACAGTACTGAACTGTAACTAGGCAGCAAAAACAAACACTTTTTTTCTAAATGGCAAAGAACAGCAAAATTATTAAACTGTATAGTTAAATAACACATGCGAATGACATTTCTTTCAGTAAGTGTTGATGTATTGAGCAATAAATAAACCCAAATGTGTGGGAAGCCGTGGAGAAAATTTACGAACATCGTCGATACGTGTGACCAAACTGAAACTCAACACACGCTCTCAGTGAAGAGCAGCTGAACTGATAAACTCATCTCAAGTGCTGGAACTAATGACTCATTTACTTAAGTCATTTTCATGGGCTTGCCAAAAGGAAAGAGCAGTCAAAGTTTATGGGTTACACTTGTCATGGGTTAATTGAAAATCCACTAAAAATGTCAAGCAATGAATTCCTCCCCAACGGCTGCACAAGAGAATGACAAAGCAAATGTACATTTCATGGTTCATAAATAAATGTGCAAAAATGCAACCATTATTTTGCATTAACATCATGTGTGTACATTTAAGAGCTTCAGTATTTAAAATGTCTATGCTGTCATGTACATATAAAGTAAAGCAACAAAAGAATGTAAATAACTTTCATGTCTTTTTAGAAAGTGACTAAGATACATGATCATATATATGAGGCGCATATATATATATATATATGTCCACTATATACACTATGTATATGAATGTACATCCTATATATATATATATATATATATATATAGAGAGAGAGAGAGAGAGAGAGAGAGAGAGAGAGAGAGAGAGGGAGAGAGAGAGTGGATATACTATCCAGGGAAGGACATGCAAAGGTAACACAGAGTTTATAGAGTTTGTCCAGTAGCTCTCGAACCTGCATCCCCCCATCTGTCCCACCCTCAGGACATCAGGGGCCCAGGAGTCACGCCTGTTAGAGAGGGTCTTAAGTACATTAGGCCGTGTGATGCAGCTATGAAGGCGACAGGAGTCAGAGAATCAGCTCTTTCATGGGGGTCTGGCCCACAGAACCAGACTGCTGGGGGTCGGGCTGGTGAAGCGGGTCAAAGTGGTTTCTTTAAGGTCACTGTGCAGGTATTTTTATAAATCCTGCTCTTCCTTTATACCAATATTGAGGGACTGAGACAAGGTCAAGCCTGTCAAAACCTGCCCTGATAATCTCACAGCCATATTAAATTCACAAGCCTAAAACAGTACAACAAACACAGATTAACATTTATTGTGCTTTTTAGACTGGACTTTTAAAATAATGTCCATAGACAAACACAGGACATATGATATAATATATATTAGGATATAATGTGTGCATGTACACTGAGCATCAGTATTGCATGTATTATCAAACAGAAGTTTTACTACATGTTAAGTCACATATAATTAATGTTTTTTTATTTTTTTATCTTAAAATGAACTTATCCTGAACTTAATGAACTTATGATAAATTACTCAGAATCAATCCTTTATTTTACTTTAACACTTTTTTATTAGAACAATATCTTTGCTTTTTTTCTTTATGTAATATTCCAAAGTTTATACTGTATACAATTTTATATATATTTTCAAACGTTCAAAATGTTTTTATGAGGACTGTCATGGATTTCTCATTTTAAAGATTATATGAATTATTTCATCCGTCTATCAAAAACACTTCCACACGTTTTCCTGTTATTTTTGGGTCCAGATTTTGATTTCTAAAATGACAAATTTGTTCCCCTATGCTTCCATGAGTGTGTGTGTGTGACTATGAGACATACCCATGGGGCTTTGAATGTTTGGGGAGTTCTCTGAACAGACTCAAAGAGAGAGGTCAGCTCTTTTATCGTGAGCTTCTGTCTCCCACTTTCTTTAGCCTGGGTCAAACCTTCACCTCCAGAGAGCAGAGCACAGGCAGTCAACCAGCGGTCAAACACACGCACACACACACACGCCAAACACATAAACACCAAACACACACACATAAACGCACACATGCCAAACACACAACACATACACACCAAACACACACACAAACGCACACACGCCAAACACACACCACACACATACACACACCAAACACACACCACACACCAAACACACACACGCCAAACACATAAACACACACAAATGCACACACGCCAAACACAGACCACACACACATACCAAACACACACACACGTCACAAAATGTTTCGAAACACAAGAAGTTTGTAAGCGTGCATGAGGCGCCTGTCATTCATATCAACTTGACGTGTCCCAGAGTGACCAAAGTCAAAACTACACAGAACCAGATGAAATCAGAACATTTAAATGATGATTTTAAGTGTCTACAAATGTGTGTTTGTATTGATGCATGACAGATAAATAACGGCAGTGGCAGTAACAAATTCACTCATTTATGCTTTATTTAGTTGTAAAAACATCTCTGATTATGATCAGTTATTTTACTGTGTTTAAGTGTAACTTTTTAAGTGTGGTTCTTACTAAGAAAATAAATTTTACAAGAATGAGATTCAAATGGTTGATGATTCAAACCATATAGAAAATATAAAATGTGAGTTATCTAACAATTACTTTCAGATTATTCTTGTAATACAATTATTCTTGTAATATAATGATGATATATAAACACTTCCGAATTGCTTTAAGAAATATTTCCTATTTAAAGTCATACATTTATAAAAGATAAAAGACTCAATTTGAAGTAATTTGACACTCTTATAACCTCTCTCACTAATGTAAATACTTTTTCTCACACACTGACTCTCCTTCTAGTTTTCAAAGAAATCCACGCAAACCAAAACCATCATCTACACGAGGAGTGATGCCAAGAGGATGTAAAGACTGAAAATACAGCACACGTGATGTAAATCAAACACAGAACAGCAGAGAAAACTTGCAGGTTAATACAAAACAACTCTGAAATATCACAAAGCATTTGTGTTAAACTGTGCGTTTAAAAAGCGTCAGACAACTTAAAATCATCAGGGCACTGGCACTGTAACTGAGGGACTGAGCACTGTGTTCTGGGTGTGGGGTTGTGTTGGGCTACCTGCTCTTCCCCTCTTGTGACCTGCAAAAGGCACCAGCAATACAACCCCGATACCCCAACCCATCCAGAGACGGCCCCACGCCCCGGGCTACAGGCCGACCGCCGCTCCCCTGCTCTCCCCCAGCAGGGGCTTACATTTCAGCCGAGTGCTCCAAGCCCCCTTCTGGAGGTGATTAGCCCCCTGAAGCCGTGACAGATTCTTTCCGAGATATCCGACTCACTTGTGTTTATTTTATCCGAGCTCCCTTTTGTGAATGTGCTGGATATGAAGTAACCCGCTTGAAAATGGGTATCAGTTTACATACGCCGGGGGACTGATGGAGTCGCAGCAACAACAAGAAGAAAAAACTCTGTATGGATGTAAAGAGAATATCTTTCCATTTTTTTGCCCCAGGCTTTCATCTAGCTCTCTCAGTCCTTATCTCTTACACTCGACCCCCCTCTGCAGCATCTCTCTGGAAGCCCCGCCCCCCAGTGTGGCACCAGGGTTAGACAACTCGCTCTCGGTCTGAAATTTCAGCGCTCTGCCTCCTTTACACTTAACTCAATTTCACACTTCAGGTCCGCTACAAAGTCTGCTGAAATACAATCGTCTTGTTTATTCTCCACCATCCCAAACAACCTATTAGCTAGCTATTTACCATCCCATCATGTGTGTTCAATTTGACCGGGCGATGTGTATGTTTTCGTGTATTACACGCAAGGTAGGTCCAAGCGTGTCCCAGTTGACGAATGTATGGATTCAACTCGTGCTGATGACTGAATAGATCGATTTTCTGGGATTTCAGGCCATTTGTCAAGCTGCTTTTCTTGTTGTCGTTAGGACAGATAAAAATAAACACAAATGATACGCAATTGTTGGGAAGCGTTTTGAACATTGTTATGCACATGCTCAATAACTCATGTTTGTTAACTTTTAACCCAAAAGTTACAAAAACTGTTTCATTTTGGAAAATCTCTTCTAAAACTCTAACAGGAAAATGTTTTTTAGGAAAAACAGTTGAGATATGAAAAGATCTCATTTGTCATTTCTATTTTTCTATGAGGGATGAATTCACAGTAATTCATGTAATGAAGTTAGAGTTTTGCTTTGATATATTTGCATATCTCAAAGCCCTACTGTACCTTTAAAACAGTCTTTGAACTTTGGCCGGGTTCCCCTTTGAGCTTCTGTGGAAACAAACTGGTGACTGCGGCTCTCGAACAAGAGCAGACGTGAGTTTGGGTCTAGAACACAAAACGCAGACAGACATGCGGCCACGAATGATCTCATGCGAATGCTAGAATCATTGAGACCAGCGCAAACAGAACACTGACACAAACCAAAGCTTCACTTTCCATTAAGAGACCAAAGAGGCCATGCGGCAGTGACTCTGAGAGCCGGACACGGGCCTCGTTTCACGGGCCATGATTGGATTTGTGGCATTAGAGTCACGCACTTCTGACCTTGATCAAAGCCCGCTTCAGGCCAGCCCTGGAGGAGCCACTGCTACTGTGTCCACAGCGACAATTTTAGGTTGTAGGAACGTTTTTATAATGTTTTCCACAAAAAAACTTGCTGTTTGGAAAGTCCCAGGAACATTTTCTTATTCTGTAATGTTTTTAAAACATTCCACTAACTACTTAAGAATAATGCTTTTTATATATATATCTATATATATCTATACATCTANATAGATAGATAGATAGATAGATAGATAGATAGATAGATAGATAGATAGATAGATAGATAGAGAAAACATTTTTGATAACTTTTAGAGGACGTTTCTTGTTAGCTGGGTTTGGGCTTCCTCTTAGACTCACGGCTCACTGGACTTTTGAGTTCTGATGTACCCCAAGCGCAGACAGAAGTAATGAAAGCTGGTTCTGAACCCTCTGAGCCCAAATAACATATGTGAGATGTTTGAGGACGTCTGAATGG
>JAZGTK010019037.1:0-11570 GCA_036877625.1 Ambastaia sidthimunki | reverse complement strand
CTGTTTGGAGGAATAAGTCATGTTGCAACTGCCCCATGTTGCAACCGTCCCCACTCTCCCCTATTTTTAAAATATGACATTGCTAACATTTTAAGTGAACTTTAAAGGTGTTTTCAATGTAATGTTGCTGTTTGATCATAAAAAACATCTGCAAAGTTACACTGCTCAAACTTTAATGTAAAGGGAGATATTCTCATTAACAGAAATCAGTTATACTACAAATAAGGATTGTGATGCCACAATGCCCAGAAACCACACAACTGGGAATACGTTGCTTTTGTACTAGTTTGTTATTGCCATGTTGCAACTTGTTTATAGCATAAAAACCTATTCTAGTACACCCCCAAAACAAAATCAAGACTTTGTAAAACGCATAATACAAACCCTTTAAGGAAAAGAATGACATTTTAAAAAGCATGATATGACCATTTAAAATGTATTGTTCTATGGTTTTAAACTTTATCAGTGAGCATTAAAATATACATTTCCTTATGGAGATAATGATTGGGATTCCAGAACCTAACAGTTGCTATCTATTGCAAGATGGTAGAAAAGTCACATACATCACCTACAATTCATGAGGTTCACTTTTTTTGTTGTCTTGGTGTAATTTATTGTAAATTAATCAAAATCGTTGCGTGTATCCAGGCAGAAAAGAGCAATCTGGGCCCCAAAATCTGTAGAAAAGCAAGACAGCAGCAAGTGGCATGAAAGGAACACCAGAACACAATTAACGACACACAGAGGGGAATTACACTGAAAATAGAATGACACCCACCATATTTATTACTGGATAGAGAGAATGAGGGAGAGAGGGAACATCATCATTCTCCTCCACAGGAAACAAATGCTTTGCACATTCTGAGAAGCTCTGCAGAAAGATCATTATCCTACTTGGCTCTCTCGTTCTCTCATTCTGCCTTTCTGTCAGATAAGGGGTGGTCGTGTGTTCATTAGTAGTTACTGACAGTGTCCTAAGGAGTGAGGAATGAAGTGAAAATGAGATCATGCACAGTCAGAAAACCAGTGCTTTCCCTCTCTCTCTCTCTCTCTCTCTCTCTCTCTCCCTCTCTGAGTGTGACATCCTCTTTTCTTAGTAATCACTGGAACAATACCAATCAGAAAGCAGAGCTGTCCGCTCTGACAGTCTCCCACTTAATTGACTGTAATTAGCTGCTGAAGGAAGTTAGCAGCGTAGCTGAAATTAGCATGCCTCATTGTTTGGCATGTTCTGCAGAGGAGCAACGCTGCAAACCTCATGATGAAAAAAGTGTGTGTATGTGTGTGTGTGATGACCTTGTGAAAGTTGAAAGGTCATTTATAACAGGCATGAACTGTAAATGCAGAGCACACATATACACACCCAAGACCAGCAGGTCATAAAAGCAACGCTAAAAAGGGTAAAACAGCCGCCCGCTGTGCATGTCCTTGATTTATGACAATTAGTAAAGCATAATAACTGGTACATTAAAAGCACCAATTCAAATCACACACACGCATGCACATGACTTTTAAAACCAGCCCAAAAGCAGTCTTAAAAATCCAAGGCTCTGTTCAGGTTAGTTCTTATCATAATCAAATAGTCCTCTGTTTAAGTCCTTTTTTCTGAAGTACTTGTTTGGCATGACTGTTCGCATAATCATGTAATATTTTCAAAACATGATAAACAAAGTACAGCAAATCAAGAATTTAAATTACATTTATATACATACCTCCCCAAAACGTAAAAGTTAATTATTGTATGCAAACAATTAATTATTGTATGCAAACATCTGATAAACATCCTTAAAAAGAAAGTCTTTCCAATACTGGGGAACATTTTGCAGAACAGCAAACCTTCTAAAAATGATTATCATCACATCCTGTGAAATCACACACATTAAAATGACTATATGTCTGTGTGATGTATGTTTGCTACCAGTGGAATGTATATAGTTTAGACCAGTGGCTGGTTTCTGAGGGTGTGCAGGTCAATATGTGAATTTGGACATTGCAACAGATGCATTGCTGCCTTCCCCCAGTAACACCTGTTTCTGATCTTTCCTTCTCTGTCTCTTTTATAAAAATAACACCCTGAGCCACTCAAGTGTGTGTGTTGCTCAGGGCTACTGCTTTAAACCACAGGTTTTCCTTTAATATCTTTGAATACTCAGCAGAGCACTGCCGAAAATCCTCCATCTTTCCCTGGCAATTTTAACTTCTGAATTCATGTGATTTTCTCCCTCTGTTTCTGCAGTAATGTGATTTAATGAGAGCTCTGATCAAATCAGAACCCCTAATACATCCTGCAAAACTCTATCATGGAATTCATCAAAAATTAAGAAGGAAGAAGGCCGGACACTCGCTTTGTCTGCTTCCGTTCAATTCGTTTCATTGTAGAGAAGACCATCACCACAAAACATTTACACAAACAGCAGCCCACTCCCTGCACCTAGTGATAGATATAAGCAATAAAGTGTTCCCCTTTCTGCTGTTTGTGCTCTGACAGAGATAAATACTGATGCCGAAATCTCATAAAGCATTTGTGTACTGAGGCAATCTCCTTCCCCACCGCACTAAACACAACTAATGCAGCTTTAACTAAGGGAAAGACTTACCATACGTGTGACAGTGCATGACCTAAAATTAATAAAATGAATAATATTTTACACAATGAGGTGAAAGTAAAAAAAAAAGGCCTCAGCTTTATTGGCCCAAAGTTAATAGCCTTCCCCAAAGGGAAAACACATGGAATATGTTAAGATTTTTTTCATACCTTGTGTAAGATTGTATGTATTATGAATAACATGTTCTGTATGTAGGAAAGACCTGAGTAACCTACAGCCAGAGCGCACTGTGTGGAATACTTTACCCGCAATGCAATGTGCCTAACTCGACTCTCTATTTCCATTGTGATGATTGAACTGGAATGTGACATCAGCATTTTTCATTCTTGACATTTTGTTCTTGACTCATTATTTGATCAGACTCCCAAAATACATTTTTACATGAAAGTGGTGCATAGGTAAACCCTGAATTAAAGGTAGGGTAGGTTTCGAAGAGGCTAACAATAGCAAGCTAGCTTTGAAAGCATAAGAGCTCACACTCCCTTCAGAGAGCTCTCCAAAGCCACACCTCCTCCAACACAAGTTTGACAGGCAAGTAGGACATCCTATCATTGGACTAAATTCTGAATTCATTTAAAATGTAGGTAGCCAGAAATACAAACTGCTTCATATCATCATGAAATAACACTATGTATATGTGGAGACAACCAGTAAATGATTTGCCTGCCTTTATTTAGGCAGTGTCATTTACTGATTACAAAAGCACTAGCATCTAAAACTCAGTGTCGTGTGTAAACAGACTTGTCCATTTGTTTACTGTGGCAGTGAACACATGCGCTCTGACAGCTAATCCCAATGTTGAATGAACCCTGTCACACACGCCACCAACATCAGCCAAGCGGGACGTACTCTCCGGAAGGCAGGAGTGTGGGGGTGAAAATAAACAGACTAAAAACATAAGGAGAGGAGTGGCTATCAGAAACTGAGGATAAAAAGATAATGTTAGGAATTAAATAGAAAATATAATTAGGGCGTTCACACTAGATAAAGATCTCAGTTCTGAGTTCACACACACAAGCATTAGATGGACGTCTTGGGCCTTGGATTTTATATATAATTGTATATAATATGCAAATATGTAAATGTTTGTTTATACAAACCTTTCAACATTGCATAGAAGTGGTCTACGTATATATATTTACTTTTTATACATTTAAGGTTAAGTGAGGAACATTGCATTGTGGGATATAATAATGTGGGATAGTATATTGCACATTTTGGCAAGTAAGTCATCCAGGTATGTTATTTGCACACAAGAAAATACATTCTGTGCACAGTATACATACAACATATTGCCAAAAACAGTGTGGTAGTTGGAAGAGAGGGACAACAGGAAAGGGTGGGGAATGTAAAAGGAAAGGTGTGAAATAGAAAAGGAGGAGGTGGAGGAGTAAAGGTAAACAGTGAGACGTACAGATCAGAGAAGAGCGAATGTCTGGCTCAAGGTCAGAGTGTCATACTATTGTGGATATGTTTGGCAGCACTCAAACTCCCAGGAGACCGAGGGGCGGACACAGCACCAGCAGGAATTGCTGGCACAGTGTAGATAACAAACACACAGTCAGGACAGTCAGGATTCTCAGCCCGATTCGGAGTGTCTGGGATTAGTTTCACAGATCATTGTGTAAATGTAGATGTTTTGTGTTCTCTCAGACCTATTCTTTTCATAGTTAATAATAAACATTCACTTGTAGCAAATAAGATTTTTAGTACTAAATAATAAAAAATGTTGTTCAGAGAGGGAATTAAAATATGTATATGTGTTCATATGAAGAATGATCGTACATCTGCAGAACAAATGTTAGCATTGCATATACATTGTTTATCCTCCATGGTTTGGTTTGATACAACTGCAAAGCTAAAAGTAGCATTGCTATTTTGTTTCATTACACATAATCTAAGCATTGACCTTGAAGTCAGAGACATCAAGTAGGAATGTTTTACATAAGCATGGTTGTAGAGATGGCTGTACAGGCCCAATACCGAGAATCACTGCAAACACAAATGTAGAAACTGAAAGTTGTATGCATTGATAAGCTATTGCTGATGAGGTAGAAACTCATCTTTTAATTACCAATGTTGTGGTAGGTGGGGTAGATGGCATGCTTTAGGTTGTTTGTGTAGCAGGAAAAGTGTTCCTGACCTGCGAGTTTACCTGTGTGCAGACATCCAACCTGGAATATGGAAAGAGAGAGGAGACTTTCCTTCTGGTTATATTGAGGACATTTATATGTTGCCCTGGTGATAGTGAGGTTCCAAAACCTAGTAAGTTTAAGTGTGCAAAACCCTTTTTAAACCAACGAAAAACAAACCAGATACCTATTTAAGACTGGTTTAAAAGGGTATTGCAGTGAGCTGCCTTTCTGTGTACTGCTTTGACGGTACATTCTGCGTAACTAGCAACTCCATGATACTCACATAAATTACACCAGAGCTGTGAGACACAATTTAGAGTTCAATGTTAGCATGTTGCTAAGCTAACTGTGCATCATAAGGTGTTTTTATGCTACTTTTAAGTCAACCTGTTCAGTTCTGAAACCTGTTCAGTTCTGTTAAGCTAGTGTGGACAAGCTGGTGTTTATCTGGTCAGCCAGCAGATCTTAGTCTAAATATCTATAGTCTGGCAATAGCCACAAATCTTTTTAAAGCATCAAAACAGACCTGTTTTTATACCAGCAGGGTTATATTTTCATCTGTCTTTGATGATTTTATGTGAGCTAATATTGCAATGCATTCTGGGACTGTCTGGGCAGTCAGCTTACGGGGGTTTGAACAGAGCTATTGAACAAATGTTTTCTGGTTGAACCGTATCCATAAATGATACACAGTTCAACGCTGAGCTAAATTATACGTGTGTGTGTGTTGTTTATTCCTACAGTGTGTCTGTTTTTATATATCAGTTGTTTTTGTAACACTCCGAGCAGGAAGCTGACACCAGCAGTGGTTTGTCCTGAGGGGAGATTTCCTCTCTGTGGTTAATTCCTTCCCAGTGACACATGTTCCGTGATTAAGATGTTCCACTAAAAGTGTTCCACCCCAGAGAACACAAAGTGTTTCCGCTGGAGTGGAGTGGGTTGAACTGACAGAGGTCAGTATAATATCTTTTACAGGTCTGGAGCATTGGCGGTAAGATACATAGCAGTGTCCATTCCTTCTGAAACACCAGCACACATAATGCAGGACTTCAGGGCAGGAAAATTACACGGCAACGAACGGTTTGCTCTCTCATTGATTTTGTAATGATTTGGTGAAGGAGTTGAAATGCGGAACGTTGTAGTCAGTGCAGCAACTGCGGTGCCGGGGTCCCTGACTAATATTCCACCCGCAGTTCTGACACCAGTGCTACTGCTGAGATTAGGGGACTGCTGCTTTTCTCTGAACGCCAGTCTCAGAATAAACATGCTCGTTTTCCACGTGTTTAACCAGCTAGCAAACAAAATAATTCAATCAGAATCAGACACAGTATGAATAGAATAACCATAATTTGAAGAATATGAGGAAATTAACTTACTGTTCTGTTATTTGTGTTATTGGTAATTCAAGCAGACATTTAGCCAAATCTTTATAAAAAATTACTGTAATGCACAGCCTGTTGTGCCTTATTGCGTACTACTATTGAGAAAGCTGATGTTTAGAATCTAATATAATTTATGCTCACCGACAGATTCTGAAAGGAAAGTTTGTAATGTACAGTTCATGTGCTCAGGGTAATGTGATGTATGCACGACTTGCCTCTCCTCATGCATAAATTATTCCGCTTAATTATTGAACACATTTGATGTATGGTAATATCAAGTCTGTTCAAGTTTGAAAATATCAGCATAATTATTCTTGTAAGTAATGTGTTGTTTGATTTTAAATGAGGGAACATGCGACTTGCGTTGGTACGGTGTTGCATTTGTTATTATAATGGCATGGATCAGATTCTATCAATATTTTCTGAAGGGCTGTAATAAACTCTAATAAATTCATTACACGTCCAGGGAAAGGCTGCGTACTGAATAATAGCCACAGAGAAAGATCGTTTGTTGCAGTGAAGCACAAAAAGCATGTTTTGGGTGTCCGTCTCTAAAAGTGTTCACCTCCAGAAGGGTTTTCTCCAGAGACTTTTAGTTGCTGTTTATGGCTCTACTGGCTTTTTCCAAGGGGCCCTGATAGGGGAAATACATCAATTTGATTTGCAGACGTATAAAAAGCAAAACAAAGTAACAACTTTTAATCTGAACATCAGTAAAAAAAGTGTAAGAGCCACACTTTACTTCATGCCTTTCAAAGCTCCTTCTCTTTCACTGTATCTCTGTACACACCTGTGATATTGACAGACCACTGGGAAACATATGACCACTGTTACATATTCTACTTTTAAAGCTGACTGGTGCATTTGGGAATTTGCATATTCAGAGTCAATCTTCCAATCAGCATGTCCTTGCTTATCTCACAGAGGACAGAGTGCAACCCCATGTTTAGTTTCAGACTCATGTCATTTGCATAATCTGATCTAAAGGTCACATGTCAGAGCACCACATTCACATGGGAATTTAAGAAGATTTAATGGATTATGGTAAATGATAAAAAATGGTGATTTGGACTCTCAGGGAGTTTTTAAAACCATTAGATGTATCTGTTTGTGTTGTTTCTGTTGTGATCTGGACATCAGTTTTATGCAATTGAATGCTGGAAGCATTACTGGAGGGGAGTTCCCATGAATCTTTCTTCCTCATCCACTCTCTGATTCTTTCTTATATCTTAAACTTTACCCAGCAACAAACAGGACAAACACACATATTCACAAGCAAAACTGCAAGGTCCTCAGGGTAGGATTCATATTTGCTTATCTTATACCTTATGAAAATCTATCAACAATTTTTTATTAGTGTTAAAATGTTAAGTAAGGGCAAGTGAGTTATAAAAATGAACAATATGACAAGTGACACAGTAAGTGCTATAATATTACTGTAAATGTACTTCTGCATTTCCTGGTCTACTCAAATATATATATTTCTGTACCATTAAGCATATAAAAATGGCAATCCGTAAGCATGAGTTTTAGCTTTCTGTTTACGCTTTTCTTTTAAGAAAGAAACTTCTGTTCAAGCGTGCTAATAATTGCAAAGACTACAAGGCCGCAAACCCACATTAAGTGTGTCTTTTGGGACAGGGCCATAGTCATGTTGAGGTTAATAGGGTCCTTACAAATGGTTTATGGAACAAAAACACATTTACTTATATTAAGGCCAAATGATTCTTCATTAAACAAGATCATTTAATGTTTTGCCACCAGCTGCATATGAATTATGGCCTATTTCAAGAAACTGTGTGAAATCTCAATTAGTGAGATGTTGGCTGGAAGAAACATGTCATTACACCCCTGTTAATTTTGTCTGGTGTTAAATTTGTACATTGTTTTACTGCAGTAGAAGCTCTCTCCAAGAAATCAGAATTAAAACACTGCATTCAAAAACAAACTTGACCATATTGAAAGAAGTACTATATTTTGTATGTAGCTTAAAAATTCCTAATGAACATATTTATTATATATATATTTTTTTTCATATAGCATTCATATGGTGGTCTACTGCAATTCATGCATGCAAACATTCAGTTAAATGCATTTTACATGATGTGTTTAGAGGTTTTAAACAATATTTATTACTGTAACTTTCAATGTCCACACTGGATTGCGCAATGAGCTTGTTTAAGCACATTTGCATTGTGGGTAACAGCTAAAGTTAGAAATTATCAGATGGTGGTTAAAATTCTACAAGTATTTCGAAAATGTTTCTGGTGTCACTATTATAAATGAAGTGTTAGATCACATCTTGACTCCTAAATTACAGTCTTACCCTCACACGTCCACATCATTCGAGCCTCGAAAAATGAAACACTTTTAAGAGGTTGAGAGGGGTTGAGGACACTTTATCTGTTAGAGACATCTGTAATATTCTTTGAGTTTTTCTGAAAGCTGGTTTCAGAGCTCAGATTGTGGCAGAACAAAGCTGAACACAGCCCTAAAATCATTTAAAGCTCAGCGAATTGCTCCTATTTGTGGAAATGCTGTTTCCTGCAATCTGTGGCAGCTCCAGAGCTGGTCTAATTAACAGTCTGAGACATCGACCGATGCTTCAGCTCAAGACAAATAACAGCACATTTATCTCCAACCTATTTTACCTAATTAAAGAAACACCTTTATTGACTGTAACTCCTCGAACACTTTGGGTTATGTTGGGAAGCTGGATTTATGAAGTGTTTAGTGTTTTAGTGTTTAGATGTTATGTTTAGGCTCAGTTTAAAAGAGTGGTGTTTGGACCATGAATTCATTGTCATTATCATCTTTATCAGCCCATTATGGTACAATATTTCTGCATAAAAGCTTGTAAATAGATGTATGTGTTATTGTGTACTTGCTGTTTGAGTGTAATCTGAAATCAGTGCGGGTGTAATTTAGGAGTGCATGGGCATGAATATGATTTGATCTATTTCTCATGAGGTGGTGGAGAGAGATGTGTGTGACCCGCATATTGGTTAGACGAAATTTATGTTAAACAACAGTGATCACACAAAATGTATATAAATCATAAAACTAAACACACAAAATAAGGAAATCAAAAACAAAATCATATATATATATGAGTATATTTATAGTATGCATTTATATTACATTAATGCATTTGGGAGATGTTTAATTCATAGCAATTTACATCGTCTGATATGCACTGTCTTTGTACTGTCATGTGTTGCTTAAGAATCAAACCTATGTATGACATACAGGAAACTGTTTTATTTCCACAGCAATACTTTTAGCATTAACTCAATGTCATACAGACAATACAAACCATTCAAATTTCTATTCAAATTCATTTTCTATTCAAACATGAAAAAAACAAATAAGATTGTTTGTCTGTGTGAAAGAGAATAAGAGAAAATGAGAAATTGAGTTTTTGTGTGTGTGTGTGTGTGTGTACAAACTGATGTCATAAATTCAATGTCTCTGTGTTAAGGTTTAGTTTGTTTCTATGTGACAGGTAAACAAAGGAACTCAAGCATGAATTCTTTCATTTCCTGTTGGTAAAGTAACTGGCTCCAACTAAATCTTAATGTCACACAATCATGGTCCTAACGTCCCTAGCACTGATTTATCAGGTGAATATTCTGACAGTATGGTGACGAGTGTGTGACCAGCCCAGGACACAGAGATAGCAGAGCATGGCACGATATTATGACATTTAGCTTATAAAGTGCAGCACATAGGAAATTACTTACTGTATCACCTCTCATAGCCGGAAGAAACAGAGAAAATAGCTTTTTTACTTTTTAGCCAGACTTTTGACAATGACAAAGTTTGGTCTACCTTTCAACTTATTGTGGCCCAGAATCACCAATTTAGACAGGAAGAGACCATCTGACCAACATTTAAAGTGACAAATTAGTTTTGTTTTTTAGAAACAGGTTTTCATAAAATAGATTATAAAACAATAAAATAGCAAATGCTGGCCCTAAATGTAGGTGGAATAACTATGCTTACTGTTTAAAAAAGCCTTGTGTGCTGCAACAAAAATAAATCTGAAAAGGTATATAAATGATAAATATAATACATGCAATAGCAAAAAGTAAAGACAATAAGAGTTATCTAATTAATTCATAGGATTTGCATAATATTTACAATTTTGTGCGTTGTATTTATTATGATGATTTTAGTTTCACGTTGTGAGCTTAGCAAAACACTGATGTCAAACTTTATTGGACTTTATTCTGAGTCAAGTTTCCTGTGCACTTTACATGAGGATTGAATATCTGTGTGGCACATGTTTCTGTACATGTAAAGTGTTTCAAATAGGTTACTAATTAATCCCAATTTCATTCTTAGAAAGTAATAGCCCATTTAGGCAATAGACAACAAAGCAGATCACTAGGTTTTGGGACAGAGCTGGTGTGACTTGGATTTGTGGCTGATATTTTTTTCTTCAGAAAAGAACAAAGGAACAGACAAAACCAACAGTAAATTATATAATTCCATAGTAAACATTTTTGGGATGTTGCACAGATGGTGAATCTATGTAACATTTAAACAGCCTCAAATTCTGACAATACAGCTTTATTTGTGTTTGTAGGGTGTAATTAGTGGCTTAACATAGGCAGCAGTGAGTCACGCTGACAGACCTGAGAAATCGCTAAAAACAAGAGAACATAAGAAATGCATTTGAGGGGTTGGGGGAAGGTGGCAACCATGTACCCGTGACACCATGAGCACCAGCTGCAGCTTCCAGTGGCCCCTCTGTGCCCAGCAGTGCTATGACTGACAGCTGGGTGAAGAACACCCATGGTCAAACCCACACCTCTCACCCTCTTTACACATCACTCAAAGGCTTAACAGTGAAATGTGTAATTTTTTGGATGTTAAAATACTTTCTTTCATTCCCCCTGTATTAATATACAGAAACCAAAATAAAGGTAAGCAATTTATGGATCAATTTTATTCAAAAGTGGAACTACTGCATCTCTTGTTGCATCAGTCCTGTTTGTTTCAGCAAACCAGCATGTCATAGCAACATTCCCTCAATCAATGGCAGGAGATTGGGGCGGGACTATTTGTTTTTTTTACTTGGCGAGAGTAGATGTCGGACTTGTAACCCAAAGGTCACAAGTTTGATTCTCACTGGCAGCAGGAAAGCAGATGAGGTGCCCCTGGGCAAGGCACCTTTCCCCCAGTTGCTTCCTGGAAAATGCAGTGCTGTCTACTGCTCATGTGTGTGTGTTCACCATACCTGACAAATGCGTCACTTTCACTTTAATATCCATTTAAAGTCAAATTCAAATGACTTTCATCATGGCTTCAACACACCTACACGTGTCACATGCTGCAAAAATTAGATTAGATTAGATTCAACTTTATTGTCATTACACATGTACAAGTACAGAGCAACGAAATGCAGTTTAGGTCTAACCAGAAGTGCAATAAGCAGTAAA
>JAZGTK010019036.1:0-11570 GCA_036877625.1 Ambastaia sidthimunki | reverse complement strand
AATTCAGAGCAAATGTAAAAATCAAACTTTGTAAAATCACAAACCTCTCTGTTTAATGGCACTTCTGAGAATTCCTGTACAAGCTTTAGTACAGCACATATTGACTTTTCACATACACCATTACAGATATTTTTCTCAACTTCACAATGGACAGCTATTTTAATCAGTCAGTCTCGGTCTGTGTTTGGTTTGTACAGAATGTGTTTTGATCTGTGCTATCATTAGCAATAAAAAGCTCACAGATATAAAATCCTAGTGTAGGCCTGCTTGTTCTTCTAATTTAGTTGTCCATCATCTTGAACAGACAACATGATTACTTCAACTGGAGAATTAGTTTAATATTATACTCCTCCTCTCAGGGGAAATGATGGCTAATCGCTGCACTGCTATCATTTGTGCTGTCATGCAGAAGTTAGGGTTACAACTAGACAGCCCCACCACCACTCGCTCCCAGTAATCATGGCAAAATAATGCAAGATGTCACTAATACTATGAAAACAGTGTGCAATTCTAACAGAAATAATGCATGTGCATTAGCGCAATAATTTCGATTAGTCTGCTTGCATTACTCTAATTTGTGGCCATATAGCATGAAAATGTTGACTGGAATTCTTTGTGTTTACAAATCAACTTATTGCTTAAAGTTGTTTACTTAAAATGCAGTGATCACAAGAGAAAGCGGTTGTTGAGATTTTTAGAAAAAGTTTGAAGGTGATATTTTGTGGTTATTTCCTAATATTGATTATTTGAATTGGCAGCTCTGTGGGCAACCCGACTCATTTCTATTCAGCTGAGTTGCTGAGCTCGACAACAGCATGTTTGCTCCAGTGTGGCAACTGTAACTTAAATCTCACACACACATGTATCAAGCCTGCTTGACTCTGGAGAAGAGATAAAAAATACATTGTGGGTCACAGGTTCAGACATTCAGGGGCTTCGGGGAGTTTAAATAAAAATACAGACACACAACCATCAGCGGATGTCTCAGTGCCCAGAATATCAGTGTGTGTGGTGGGAAATCGGGCTAATTATTTCTGAACAATGCTAGTGACTGGCTGACCTGCACTTGTAATAAGTGGCTGCATTTCAATATAGCACGGCTATGCAAATTAACACATCTCGTTCTTTCTCGCTTTCTCTCTCTCTCTTTCCATACACTCGTCCTTCTTTTCACGAAATCAAAAAAATAATGACCCCAGGCTAATTATTAACAAGCAAGTACCAGGTAATGAGGGAAGAGCCATTGTGTGTGGACATTAATGATGGACTAGAGAACAAACAGAGGGAGCGTGTGTGTAAATAAGTGACTTGGATACGGCCTCTAGCCGCCAGTCTAGCAGAAATAAACACATTCAGCCTTGACTAAACAAACAGCCTCTTCTGCACTATATTGGTAAAATAAAGATTTCAGAAGTACATTGTTAGGAGCCAAAAATAGACCATTCAGCCGTTATAGAAAATGGCAAAACCTGTACAATTGAGTTGCCTATAAAAGTGAAAAAACAATGAATATAAAAAATAATTGCAACAGAGCAAGAATTCGCTATTTAGTATAATATATTGGTTTTGCCAAAGCCAATATACACATCCAAATATATACAATGGGTTTCAAAAGCCTGAAACAAGTAATGACAAAATGTTTCATCACATTCTAAGCAAAACCCTTTTTTTTTGCTTACTAAATATTTAATTATACAATTTATTATTTAAAAACAAACATTCAATTTCAGAATTGTATTTTTGTTTGGGCCATGCTTACATTTAATTATTAAGATACAATTAGTGCAAAATCTTATATATTCCTTCTGTATTTTAATTTTTCATGATCCTAAAACAGTTTATTTTCAGGTTTAAATTAACAATGTTCAAATGAATAATTTGCCTGTGCTTTTAGACCTCATTGTTCAAGTGAAATCTCAGCAGTTATTGAAGTGGTGAATGAAATCTTTGCCATGTGTTCTGATCATTCAGCTCACATATTCCACAGAACTGTATGAGAGGACGTTTAATGACAGAGAGTTTGACAACAAGCAAAATAATGTCAGCAGACTTTTCAAATCACATGACCTCACAGGGTTCAATTTCTGTGTTTCCACAGGAACAAAGGGACAAGCTGCCCACATTAAGGTGCTTCTGTCTGTAGAACAAGGACCCATCTGTCGGCCTCTACACACATTCTTTAATTAAGTAGCCTCTTTAATGACAGTGGTAGTGCTGCTGTGTGGGGGTTTTAATATCGGGTATACAAGACACTTCCTGTGTCCTCATAAACCAAATCACTTAAAAAAAAAAACATACAAAATGGTGAATTTTTGTTAATTAAAAAATGGCAAAGTTTTATGTGAGGGTTAGGTTCAGGGTAAGGTTAGGTGACAGAATACACAGTTTGTACACTATAAAAACTATTGCATCTAAGGAATGTCCTTATAAACCATATATGCCAACATATGTGTGTGTTTTGGTGTATGTTGCAAAGATCCCGCAGAGCTGAATGATGATATTGCTTAGCACATTTTTGAATAAAAGGAGCAGACAGCCATCAGCCTCACAAAAATGGAGACAATTTTGGTGAATTAATTCATTCACATGGTTCATTTTAATGAATTATTCAGTCATTGATTCACTGATTCACTGTCATAATTTTTTTGCCATTAATATAATAAAATAAATAAATATAATAAATATTTAGTTAAATTCTGCTATTTAGTAATGTTTTTAAATAAGCTACAGATTGTGCTAAGCTTTCCTTTTGAGTTAAGAGGTTACAAACTTAGGAATCGTTTCAACAGAATCTTAAAAAGAACTACTGAAAGAACAAATAACTTGTGTATCAGACGCCGCTACAGAGACAACAAGAGAAAAAATAAAGTGGTGTATGAACAACAAAGGGAAGGAAATTCAAAGTTTCAAGGTCAGCAAGAGCCCGGCAGGTTTGAGCAAACAGACAAAGGGCGTGAAATGGTAAGTTATGCTGATAGGGCTCAGATTCTCTCTCAGGCCAGGACACACAGCTCAGCTGGGACACCAAAGAAGAAAACACCATCATAATAATTGAGCCTGAGACCTCAGGTCAGTAAAAGATTATTTACATGCTCATTAATAATAAATGGGATAGACTAGCATGAAATATGGAGCTGTGTGTGGATGCGGAGTGCTTGAAGTAATGCACTTATGGAATGTGTGTCCAAGGCTGAACTTCAAGCCCCTGGTTTTACCCCTCTGTGTGTTAACAGCAGGTAGTTACTCACGCAGAACTGGAAGACAGGTGTGTGTGCCTTCAGTATTCAGGTAAAGGTGTGAGGAACACATTCTTTTCTATCTACATAACAATCAACATCTTTCTCTCCATCAAAATGTGTATAAATCTGCTTCTTGCAGGTTGTCAGACAAAAAACTGATTTGTTGTCATGTAGAACCTTCATTTCCATACGCAATTCTCACCTGCTGATGGTAAAATATATAAAGCTTTTGTTTAGTCAATTTAAAGCTTCAAAGATTTAACTATAAAATAAACATGCTTTGGTGGTGTGAAAGATGAAAATAGCAAGCTTTTTTAAAGCTTATTGTATCGGGTTACTGAGCAACATGTGTTGTCAAAAGTTATTCTTTATCACTTTAAAATCTAACGTAATTATGAAAGCATAATCAAATGAAAAATCCTGGACTCATTTAGGGTGTCGGATGCAAATATTGTTGAGCTCCGCTGCTCCCTAATTTAGTTGGACATCATGAGTAAACACCGTGAGTATTTTTGGATCCTCCCTGACTCCTTTTGAAACACTTAAAAAGAAACATTGCCCAGACGTTCATCTTAAGTTTGAAACAGAAACGCATCATGTATAAATTAATATTGTTCCCAGAAATTAGCGTAAAGTTATCAGGACCTTCTAAGCTATGTTCAGAGAAAACCTTGTGGTAACATTAGGGCAACTTTTTCCTCCTTGACCTAATAAAGCAGCTCTATCAGACATCGCCAGTGACCGTCTGAAAGTTGGCCTGGTTAGAGCAAAGGAATTAAACCCTTGGGCCTCTGATTGACTAACTCTGATGGACTGGACGCTTGTCAACGCTGGAGATTATAGAAACTCTGGCTCTCATCACAGGACGCCCCTTTTGGGCCACAAACAGAAACATCTAGAAGCTTCCGTGCCAATCCCCTGCCCCCTGTGAATTCCCCCCTGCTCCACACAGGAATTCCAGACTGTGGGGAAATTAATGTTCGGATCTTGCGAAGAGGAGGGTAATGCAAAGCGTTGCCAAGTCATCTGAGATCTGCAGCTTTTTTTATTTTGTTTGCTTCGTCCGTGAAATGCAGCTGATTCCCAGGTCCATGTTTTCTGGTTCCCAGTCAAATCCCAGCCGTCTTTATGGATTCTCCAGATCTCATTACAGTCAATGAGCCTGCAAAGACGTTCAGATCAAAGCAAAATGACTTTAGCACTGGTGAGAGAAAGATGAATGTGCCAAATCAAGTAATTATAACCAGGGAAACGCAAATCAGAAATACCTGATAAATAAATACTGGTCAACAAAGTTTAGCCAAGGGAAAGAACAGCCCCCTGCAAACTATTTCAGGGTCTTAAATCTAAAGGGGCTTCATCTGAACAGCATTTATTATTCACAGCCAGACACAAATTTCCAAGTTGCAGAAGCCTGCAAGCCATTATGTGATAAGACAAACAAAGGCATGGGCCTGACCTTGAATAAATCGGCAGGGTTGAAGGAGCTCCGGGTGAGCGTTCACTGCACAAGTGTCACATCTCGGTGTCGGAATTGAAATGAGGGCTTGTTTATAGACTGAAGCCGTCTGGGTTACGGATGAAGCCACGGAGTCATTCGTCAGACCGAATGTGCAAGGCCGAGCGAGAAGAACTCTAGCTTTTTACTGATTCATTGTGTTTTTACCAAGGGCTTAATCCTCTGATCCAAAATGTATGGCTTGTATCTGTTTGAGATTAGCCTAATGGGACGTGCTGAGAGATGCAAAACAGAACAAGAACAAGTCAGGTGGGAGCCTGTAAAGCAGAGGGCATAGAGATACACAGAGCAGATGAAGGAAATAAGCCTTATGTCTGAGACACAAGTCATGTGAGAGTGACTTAGGACCAGATCTACCTTGTTGAGATCTACAATCCGATGAAACGGTTACATACAAAATCTGCTGGCATCTTTCCCAAGCCACAAAATGTACGTCATTGTCAAAGCCAGATCGTATGTCGTGTTGCTGTCAAATATTTGGACGGGAAAATGAAAAGCATTTTCTCATTACAAGTCAAGCACCTTGTAAATTTGCTTAAAAAGGTCTGGCAGACTGTTTCAGTGATTTCAGAGAGCCAAAATAAACTACAAATGAGCTGTGTAGACTGTTGAGTGATGGCTGAAAATAATAGAAATTTGGCTCTAGGGTCCCCAGAGATATTTCCCTTAAGCTATAGAGCATTTCCTCCTTTCACAAGAGATGAGTTAGTGTAGAGAGTGTATGTGTGTGTGTATTTCAGGGCTTTTAAGGCATTGGACCAGTATCCTTGGATCCAATGTGTGCTCTCTGGTCTCACAGCCTCTGTGATATAGTGCGGAAGAGAGTCTTGTCAAATGAGCTCAGGAAGTCGGCCCATAGGTAACCAGCCAAAAGTCACACACACATTTCAGTGAAGGTGTTTAACTCTGGACCGAAAACAACCCACAAGATGTGACTTACTATACCAGACTCGTTGCTTTGTTTGGACTTTTTCTTGTGGGGAAAGAAAACTTCCACAACCCACTGACACACACACACACACACAAAGCAACCCACACACACACTCCTCTCTCTGCCTTCATCTCTGAGATTCCCTTGCTTTCTTCATCTCCAAGTCCCTCCATCCAAACCCCCAATGCACGCAGCATCTGCTTGCAGGATGAATAAATCAGTGCTTTTTCCCAACTGTGGTCCCTTGACTGACAGAGGCCCGTCTTAATTGTAGCTGAAAGCCGGCTTTCTCTGTGCTAATTAGCAGAATGCGCTGCTAAATGATTTAAAAACTCAGGGCTTATACGAGCCCTGCCGATCATCACTTATTCACATGGAGCGCGGCACTTTGTGAGAACATGGCGCCCGAGGTAAATTAATTTACTCCAATTAGCAAGTCCTGTCAGCGAGCATCACTGTCTCGTACTAGACACGGCTCTAAAAAAAATCAGCTTGTTTTGTCCTCTGTTTTGGCTACATGTGGTGTTCAGTGGAGGGGAATCGAATATCACAGTATACAGACCTTTCCTTGGGCCACCAATTAACTTCATATTGTGACCTAAGATAAGGAATCAGGGGTGGGCATAGCATAACGATCAAGCCTCACATTGGTTCTCAGATGAGAAGTGATTCATTTTATTAGCATAAAAATGAATGCATATAACAAACTTCTAAGGGAAAAATAGTACCTGTTTCAGCAAGCACATGTGTAGAAGAAAACAAATTTCTCTTTCATTCATTGTTAAATGCAGAAATCCTGTAAGATACATGGAGTCACATAAGATACATGGAGTCACAGCACTCCTTTACACAGAGAGCAGCTTGCCAGAATTATTGACAGAGAAAATAAACCTGAAGTTAAATCACAGTAAATAAACACGATCCTGTTTAAAGGCTGATTCTCTGTAATTGCTGTTGATAAATGATAAACAAGTCATACATTTGCCATTTAGATCTATTAAACTTTAAACCACTAACATGTTAAATGCTCGTATTTCCCCTTTTAAACCTTATACCTTGCAAAAATATTAGATGAAAAAAAAATGAGGTCATTGTTGATAATGGCAAAATAGACATTGGAAATAATTACAATATTAGAGATAAAGATGAAAAACACAAAGACTCAAACACAAAGAGTCTCTTAAGAAAGAAGCTAGTGCGCAACATGGACAAGTGTCAAAAAATGGCTTAATCCAGATCTGAACACAGGCAAACATACAAATCTAATTCCAATGTTTTTAGAGTTATTTACAATTTCAGTACGATGAATCTTGTTGAGTGGCGATTCTTTACGTGGCCCCTGAGAGCTCAAAGCATTGTGGGAAGCCCACGTTATATATTGCATCCCCTACTTTAGGTGGAAATTGTTTTAACAAAAGCAACGCCTTTCAGATTATGATGAACCCTACCCACAATGCATCAGGACATAGCTATGTGTGTATTTCATCTAAATGTAGAAATAAGTAGTTAAAGAACAAAAAAGCAGAAGAATACAATTGTAAGAGAAATAAAGGGAGAAATCACTTTTAAATTAGACTGATGTTTCACACCCCACTGTAGCTTCCTGAAGCTGCTAGGTGTGGGTGGTGTGAATAAGTTTGCCACTGATATGTTCTTTCTGAATAGGTGGGTGATTCTTAGTTAGAGCACTTTTGACTACTTCATCTTAAAAAATTAAACTTCTTCCAACTATGTTTCATCCATCTTAAAACATTCATCCCATATCTAAACCTAAAGTTAAAAGAAATCAGTTGTTTCTGAACTTAATTTCTTGAACAGTTTGGTAACTACAAATAATAAAGATACCTATAAAAACTGCATTGTTCCAAAATTCTCAGGATAATGGTGTCAACAGAGTCACCAATAATACATTTACACAAACATCTAATTACCTGAACTAATATCTATACCTTAGGAAAAAGTGATTTAAACGACGTTTAAGCAATTGTTTAAACAATTCATTATAGAGGGAAAGTTAAAAAGTCTAAATGACAGACAAACCCAAAAGCTTTAAAACAATGCTGTAAAAATATTAGCAAAAGCACTTAAAGAGAGACAAAAAAGTTTAAATATATTCTATTACTTAATTTCTTTAAAATCACTCTAGATAGAAAAACAGGGACGTCCACCTTAGTCCATTCTTCAACTAAAGAATCAACCAGGTAGTACAAAATTATTTGGACTGCACGTTTATAATATCATTCTGGATTCAAAATCATGTCTGACAGATGCATCCTCTTCAGGAATGAAGGTTAACTCCCTGTTTTAAGGAACTACTAAGCGGAGATTAAATCATGCCTCGTTTTGGCCAGCTGAACTCTGACAACTACAATCCAAACATCTGCATTAGCATTTGGCAATTGCTGATTCAGTGTTTTGTGATCATAATAGTTCCTGTCTGGGCCAACTATCTTTCTGTTACACACACTTGGCTTCATTGTGAGGGCTACACCTTTCTTGTCCTCTCATCATAGGACATATTCACAAATTTAGGGCTCTTTAGAGGAGCTTGGTGGGATGCAGTAAACAGCAGGTGTCTGTCTGAAGTATATAACATCACTGTAGAAGGAAAGCCCAGGTCACTCACAAAAGAATATTTACTTATAAGAAACAAGAAGGACTTATTCCCAACACAATAATCTCATGTAAAGTAGTGTTTCTCAACTCCTGGGTAACAGGTCTGTTTATCCCTGGTGTCCACAAGCTTCTTTCAGCTGGAACAAAGCTAAACACAAATGATTTAAAGCAATCATATAATCGCGCATAAAAATATGTCAAGGGGTTGTGCAGCCAATCAAATCTTTGATTTCCTTTTGAATTGATCCATCACTTGGTTGCATGACACTAAATAAACAGACCAAATATGACTAAACATTGGCATACAGAACTAAATAAACAGACCAAATATGACTAAACATTGGCATACAGAAACCATGTCAATCAAAAGAACATAAAACATTATTAGATCTTAAGGTGATTTCTAGATACAGAGTGAGATACACAGATGTGGTTTATTCAATCGTGCCTCCATCAATATGAAATACAGCAGTACGTATCAACAAAACCATCACTCATCTGTTTCATCAATGCAGGCCTCACTACAGCCATCACAAGAGCTCTCCAAGGTGCTGAAAAAGCCACTTCCCTTTACCTGCGAGGCCCACCGCTTCACAGCCCACGTCAGCCTGTCAGAGCGTTGCGGAGCCTCCTCTTTAGTTCTCACTGCTCGTCTCCTCCGTCCCAAGCAGAGGACGAGGCAGAGCAGAGGGAGTCACTGAAGACTCTGTGGAGTCTTTGTTTAGATTAATGACATTTGAAAATACAGCAGTCTCACAAATTCACAACCGGTGCCCCATGCTAAGCTCTTAAGGGGCCGCCGCGGGATGACACAGACTGACAGCCGGAATGTCAGCATCATTATCTGGCGTGAGCCCTTGCCATTACTGTGGCAAAGAGCTGAAGGGTGTCACCCTCCGGAACGCAGATTTTACCTGAAGCTTTCATTGGCGCAGACAGCAGACGAGGAGGACAGTCTCGGGTGAGAGCGCTAAAGTGAGCTCTATTTCAT
This sequence comes from Ambastaia sidthimunki, assembly GCA_036877625.1. Classification (NCBI taxonomy): domain Eukaryota; kingdom Metazoa; phylum Chordata; class Actinopteri; order Cypriniformes; family Botiidae; genus Ambastaia; species Ambastaia sidthimunki. Next base: position 2,274 of record JAZGTK010019036.1, on the reverse strand, counting down.
TGTCTTTCTGCAGTAGTTCATCGACCTGTTAACCTTACAGTGACAGGAAAAGAGACTGTGTTAATGTCTTTCAGCTCTTTTTGTCTTAGATTGGCAGAAGCTAAACTGATAAAAGTGAATACAGGGAATGTAGGGACAAAAGTGTCAGAACAGGTTACGGTAGGACAAGCTAATAAATTATGACTTCCAGTTGTATTAATGGCACTGAGGAGCTTTTTAATTACAAAAGATAACATAAAACACTAATAAATAAATGACAAATCTACTAAAAAAAAGTGTCTCTGTGTTAAAAAAAGATCAGTGTCAAAATTACCTGCATTGCTTAAACACAAACATTTTACCATAAAAAGGAATAAAAGGAGAATATAAAATATTCAGCATGTGAAATAATCACAATTGTTTCATTTCTTGAGTTAAACAGGCTAAATAATTATTAAACAACACTGATGCACTTAGTCTCTGAAGTATTGAGGTACGCACAGCACAAAACATTGTCTCATTCCGTTCACATCTTACTATCTGAGCCCAACTCACACAGACTTTAGTTAGAGAAAAGCCCTGCTGATGTTTACCACACCTCCAGCACGGCTACGTTACAATCAACACTGTCCTGCACTCTATAAACAAGTCATTTCTAACAAGCCTGCTCCCTGCCAACACATTTATGTAAGACTTAAGACAGTTAACTTAGCTCTACAGCTCTAAGTAGTTTAAGCAGGTCAGTGGTAGGAGTCACAGAAACATAAATCAGACCTACTGTGGGTTTTTTTTGGGCAAAGCCTCAGTAAAAAACAGAGCGGTCGGGTGCGGAAGTGGTCTGAAGTGTCTCAATAAAGCCTTTGTGAAAACCTTCTCACCAGGTGTGGTCAGGAATAAGTGTAGAAAATGACAAGCCAGTTTTTCCAAAGCCCTAGCCACATATGGCAGCTGCACAGATGCCTGGATCGAGACACTGTTACCGGCATTGCTCAGGAACGGTAGATCTGGAGCAGCTGGGCCACACTGTTTAGATTAATAAGATCAACGTGGAAGACATTAAGCACTAAGCGCTGGCAATACCGTACTGGCTCTAATATTACTGAGGCATGTATAAAAGAAGCCATACATTCATTTACACAGCCACTTACATCCTGTGGAGAGGGAGGTGGGTCTGAGTACAGCCCATGAGAGTCTGTGCAGCGATCTCATCTCTGTCAGTGTGAAAGGATGACTTTGACACATTGGGTTTGCAGAAACATGGATTTACTTTGCTCCTGAAAACTGAAACATTTACATTTGCCACAAAACTGCAGTTAAACACTCAGAGATGTAAAGAAAATATGTACACAAGAAACAAAGACAGGCCAAAACCTAAATTCTGAGAGAACAGAACCATCTGTAAAGTAGGAAAAATAAAAGCATTTGAAAAATGCCACAGAATCTTCCAGAAGTCTTCGCACTTTACGAATACAAGCTGGGGTGTATAAATCATAATATTAATGGGGTACAAAGAAGAGTTTCTATCCAGAAATGTAAAGAGGTACACAACTATGGTAAAAGGTTGCAAGACTACAGCCAAGTTCCAAATTTTAGGAATCTATGTTTGAAAATCTTTTTGCAGGCCCCTCAAAATCACAGAAACGTCATTGTGCTGAAGTACTATGACTGCCGGCTTTGGACCATTATTTCATGAAGGCGTCCCTTGCGCGATTGTCAAGATGTCCTTCAACAGCAATCAATAGGGCACCCAGGCACAAATAGAAGCCAGTTTCAGAGTTTTGCGATGATATGAATTCTCCTCAACGTCCCATCTATCAAGATAAAACAAATGCTGCTCATTACTGAGAAAAAAAATACACCATCGTTCCAGCAAGGGCAATTTTGCCTCCCCAAAAACGTGTGGGAGTTTTTAATATTGTGGAGTGGAGCGTGTGTCACCCGGGGACCCACTTCAGCTCTTCATCAATCTGCTGTTCCCCCTCTGCCTCCCACCCCCACGGACCTCGTCAGAGATCTACAGACAAATCTGTGCCTTATCGCTTTAGAACAACGCTCTGTACTGCTCACCAGAGAAATGTCCTATTTGATTTCAGGGGAAGTAAATGATCTTTCATCTACCAGATAAAATTGGAAAGTTTTAGCATCAACTGACTACCCTTGAAGAAAGGATTTGGAGGGAAAGAATATCTCGCGTATTTAGGAAAACAAAATACTTTAAGATGTCAAAAGTTTGATTGATGTTTCCATCAAAGAAAACCCACCATTTTTATTTTATCAAAACTGAAGGCAGCACAC